>JBAMBQ010003216.1:0-23796 GCA_037044495.1 Stegana nigrithorax | reverse complement strand
AAATTGCAATAATTGCAATATTCTGAATTGTCATTGTTGCTTCGCGTTTTTTCTTTTTATTATTCATTTTTTTTTTTTTTTTTGAGACTTTTTTATGCCTTTGTTTGTATGTTCATTGGAAATTTTGCGGCATTTGTCACTTTATTTTAACAGCAATTTTTTTTCTTTTTTACATATATGTATGTAATTAGCGATTTATGATTTTTTTTTTTTTTATTATTTTGCAGTAGAAGATTTTATCTATAAACAAAAAAAAAGTAGATGTTTGGTTTTTCGTCTTATTCATCAGAAAGTTTATATGAAATTGTTAATGTGGAACTACCTTTCAATGCAAAATAACGAGTTGTGCCTTATATCGAATGTTTGCTATAGTTAGCTTTCGCAGTACCGAGCTTCCACTGTAATTAGTTATTAATTTGAAAAATTTGTTGCACATGTAATATAGTATATAACATAAATGTTTGTATTAAGAGATCATGATTTACATACATATATCAAAAATAGCTGCCAATGAATGTTTGCAAAAAATTGTTATTTTTGTACATATATGTAAATACATACGCATATGTGTATGTCCATACGTACATACATACATAAATACATACATACATACATATGTACGTATTTAAACGCATATTTATATATGTATATATTCATTTTAAGAATAACATGTGTTTTTCAATTCACGAAACACGACGCAAAAACCAAAACTGTAAGCATATTAAAACCAGCAGCCAGCAGCCAGCAGCCGACAGCCAGCAGCAGTCTCGGACAGTTATGACGATATTGGATCCAGGCAATTAGGTTTGAGTTAGCGCAAAAAAAAAAAAAAAAGGAGAAAGAGAAAAGACACCAACAACAAGAAAAGTAGCAACAGCAACAACAATTGCAATAGTCATAAGTAACAGCCATCGTAGCAGTAACAACAACAACAATAATAGCAACAACAATAACAACAAAACAGAAGAAATCACTTATCGAAATTATTTGAATTTCAAATTGTCAAAAGTAGTGTGCGGCGGCATGATTTGGGTTGGGGTGAGGTGTCGGATCAGTTTTTCGAATTTTATTCTATTGAGTATCGTTGATTTTGCTTGGTTATTTATTTTGGGTTACCTCTAAAATTAAAATGGCTCAAAAAAAAAAGAAAAAAACTGAAAAAAAAAAAAATAAAATAAATAAATAAATAACAACAACAATAACCACAATAACAACACTGCAAATAAGAAGAAGACTATAGCATACAAACAGCAAACAGAAACAAAAACTTTTTTATAGAACATTTATTTATAATTATACTTTTTGGGTGTATATGCGATTTTCTGCGCCAGTAAAGTGAAGTGTAGGAAATATTTATTTCGGTTTTTGTTTTTTTTTTCTTGGTCTACAGTTTTTCTCAGTGAGAAAGCATTTATTTTCAATCTTCATTTTCAGTTGCTCATGAATACAATTTCCGATTTGCAGTCAAACGCGCGCGCGGTGTACGCCGTCGAATCGAATCGAATAAAACAAAGTAAAGACGAAAAAAAAAAAAAATAAAAAAACAAATAAAGTTATAACGGTAAAGTTGAAATTCAAATGCGACAAATTTATATGCCGCCGAAGTAAATGAAGCAAAAGTCAAACAGATAATTTCTGCGCTGTATGCGAAATTGTAGTTTGTTCATTCCTTGTGCTGTTTTATTTATCTTTTTTTTTTTTATAAATAACCCCGAAGGACGCGAATTTCCGTTGCGGTGTTTGCAAATTTGCTTTTTTTTTTGTTTGTTTTTTTTTTTATATTCAATCATTTTATTCTATTCTTTTAAACCAAGAAGTGTTGTCAATTGTATAAAAGAAATTCAGCGTCCAAAGTAAAGTGTAAAAGGCATTGTTGCTAAAAGAAAGAAAAAGAAAGAAAGAAGAAAAATTGAGCTTATGCTAAGTGAAAAGTGGTTAAGTGACGTGAAGTGAAACATCTGTGAAAATAACGTGCCCGAAGAAGAAGGAGAAGTGCAACATACATGTTTTTTCATCTGCTGTTGGAATTCACGCTCCAAGCATGCTGACTGATGATCGCATACACTGACTGATGACTGCAACCAGCAAGGAGGCAATTTTGATTTACCCCGATCAGCGGTTGGAAATGCAGGGTTTGGCTCGGCTCGTTTGGTTGTGTGAAAAATTGAGAAAGAATTACAACAACAACAGCAGCAGCACAAAATGTTGCCACTCGATCGAGCTTATGTTGGCAACATGTTGCCGCGAGCGGTGACACAAACCGTTGGGCTTGTGTCTCTGATCGATGCCCGTCGTTTGCGTACAGTTCGTCGCTTTGCTAAAAGATGGCGCGCACAATCTTCAAAGTAAGTTGAAAACTATAAGCAGCGCCATCTACTTTAGCAACACGGAATTTGAGGAATTCTTGAAAATTTTTGATTAATTTTAATTTTTTCTGCAATTTTCACTGCACAACTAAGTTTTATAACATTGATATATGAGATGCGTCTTCTTATATCTTCATATTCTTTGGTTCTGCGTGTGCGTGTGTTCTCGGACGTATTTTAAGGCGAAAGCACTGATCGCGATTTCAATTCACCAATCTGCTCATAAATGCCATTCGCGCGTGCATTAAAAGAGTTAGTAACATTATATAAACCAGATTGTGTGTTGAGCAAAATTGAAACCGCGTTTAACGTTCACATTTTCGTTTTCTGTTAAAGGTAATATTCATATTAATAGGCAGACCGTTAACAAAACAAACCGTAGGAACACTCAATGCACTCAACGCAGGAAACGAAGTCGCACTCTTAAAAATATTGAGATTTTGTGCTTACTGTGCTGTTGCTTTTTTTGAATATCGTCTTAGCGGGCGGGCTTCAAGTTCATTTTATTTTTTTTTACACAATTTTTTTCACTTATTTTTTGGTTATATGCGATTTTTTCACGTGAATTGGGTCTTGCAAAACGTTTTCATTGCGCAATGCAATGCCTGATTAAGCGCAACTGTCTGCAGCAACAAATGGCTTTGTTATTTATTGTTTTCGCGCATAAAAATACAGAAGTTGGTTAAATAAGCGTTCAAACACAACTAAGTGAAAGCTAAGTGCGTCATTACTGCCAAATATTGTGTAAAATTGGTTATGTGAATAGGAAACAAGGATCTGGTATGAAAAAAGTTTATCAATTCCAGGAAAACCGAATTATATTGAAATCAAACTATTGACATTGTTTTAAATTCAATTTAAAGTGATGGGTTGGTACTTGGCCAGAAAGATGGCAAAGAAGCCATACTCGAATGTGGCAATTGCAGCGTGTCCACAACACTCACAATTTTTGGCTGGGGATGCGGTTAGCGCATACCAATGGTCAAACCGCTTTCGAGCGTTGGGAAATCCTGCCAGATGTGTTGCTGGTCATAAGGTCCAGAAGGGAGATGGTAGGAAGGTTGGTGTGAATTTCTCTGCTCCAGTGCTGCAAAACATAGTACATTTGTATATTTTTTTCTAAGTTCTGTTGACATTTTTATGGCTTTTCATCTTTTTTAAATAATAAAGTCGAATCGAGCGCATCGTAAAATTAAGCACGAACATAAAATAGATAGCAGAGTGTCCTGTCATTGCATGACTGTCATTTGCTGATTGATATGTGCTCAAGTGTGTTTTCGTTTCCGCCTAATTTGTTTGCTAGGCGCTGTTGCGATAAGGCAACAGTAAAAGCATTTTCACATGTGTCCAACGCACGTGAAGATTCTGTGCAATTAATTAATCTGGCAAAGGAGAGAGAGAGGGGGTGTGTGTAGGTTTAGTATTTTGTTTGCAATATATCTCCCTGGCGTTGTCTGCTTGAGTTGACAAAACTCTGTCTGCCTTATATATTACGTGATGTAAAAAGTATCCGCGCTTGTTTGGTGCATTTTTGAACGAAAATTTTCTTTTTTGATAATCCATTTTAATCAAGTACATACTGGCAATTATTACTTAAGACTTTTTGCCATTTTTCGGGTAACTTTATAACTCCATCGGTATAGAAGTGCGGCCGACCTGAGCGAAATGCATATTTGACATCGAAATTTCCTAAACGGAATCGAGCAAACCGCTTCTGGCTTCGGCGTTTACTCTTCATAAAAAATGCAGTTTGAAGTGTTACAATTCAAACACGTGCTCATTTGACACGGATTAGTGTTGCATAATATATGGGCATCAATTCCAGCTAGTGACAAAAAACTGTGGTTACTTTTCTTTTTTTTTATCGTCCAACATCTCGTAGTTGATTCCTTTGGTTTTGCTCTTAGCAGGATTAGACGATTAGCAGCAGCGTGTTTAAAAATGAGAACTAGAAAAATTGTGTCCAGTTCATGATTTAAAGTAGTGGCCATATAATTAAACTTCTAGTGAATTTCCATCGAAAACAGAAATTTCATTTCATTACTTCATTTGAGTATAATAATTATTATATATATACAAATTAATGTATTGTATGCATAAACATATAATTTCAAAATGAATAAGTTAAATTTTTGGCTAAAAACTTTTTATTTTCTTATCTTATTTTCTGCTTTTTTTTATTTTTTGCCACAAATTTATGTATTAGCGAATTCTATCGTACCATGTAGAACATATAAAACACTCTGATGAAAAGAAGTACATAAATCATCTTCAAACTTTTGGAATACATAAAAAGTTAAGATTTTTTAAGTAAATAATGTGAATGTTTGCTAAAAAAATTTTAAATTTCTATACTTACTAGAATTGGGTACGAGTACAGTTCTTAGTTTTATTAATTGCATCTAAAATGACTGGAACACGTTTAAAGCAGCATTGGGAAATCTGTAACACATATCCACAGTTTTGGATAGTCAAACAAATAAAACAATATATTTTTTTTCTATTAAAAATATTGCACAGGTTTTGAAATGCTGTTTGATAATTAAAAATAATGATTTATCTCTTAATATTTTTTTTAATAATTTTTTTTTTAATAACGTAAAAGATTTAAACTCACTTATCCATAAATCATACGTACATGTCTTCTATATATAGAAAAATCTTTGTCTGTATGTCTGTGTGTCCTCTATGGGTTGAAATACCGATCATCCGATTGCGATGAAACTTTGGAGTATTGTTCTGTGCATGCCTGGGAAGGTTTTTATGATATTTAGCGAAGCAAGCGGGTAAATCTAGTTTTGAAATAAAAATTCCAATATGACTATAGAATATCCTGTGCCCAATCAATAATTAAAAAATAATAAAAAAAAAATTTTAAAATTTTGTATCGAAAAGAAACAAAAAAAAAAGTTCTTAGTAAAGGTAACTTTTCGGCCGATCGTTCCTATGGCATCTATATGTTATAGGTTGAGTATTGAAAAATCAAAATAAACTCGTTATGCCTTTGGATAAGGAGAGTCTGTGCCAAATTTGGAGGATGTTGGTCTAACCGTTTCCAAGATCCGTTTGTTCATACAGACAGACTGACAGACAGACGGACTTGGCTAGGATCAAGAATATATATACTTTATGGGGTCTGCCACGCCTTTTTCTGCCTGTTACATACATTTGCACAAGTTTAATGTACCCTTTATCATTTTTTGGTACAGGATATAAAAATGTTCCAAAAAAAAGTTGGCTTAATAAAAGTTCTTCAGATTCACTAGCCAGGTCTACATTTAAATAATAGTTGAATTGCCAAATCTCAAATTAAAGCCAAATAAGTGTCGTCTAACGTATTTATTTTGCATCCAATAAGGGAAATCCTGAAAGATGAATTATATTATTTAATAACAAATTCAGTATTCTCATACTCGATTTCCTTTAACTTACTTGTTGTGAAAGAAAACACTTTGTATGCGACTAAATCCATACCAGCAACAAATGAGGCCGATCGTGAGATCTTAAGGCATGGGTCATACCTTGCAGTTTGTTTAAAGTAAATTCTGAATATGTAAAAGATATAATTATTGTTTGATCTGCATGTATATGTGGTGTCCAAACATTGGACATTATTACCATTAAACCAAATGATTTCATACTTAAAGGTTTAGAATTGAACTCGAATGATTATCATATGGCAATTGTGATTTAGTCAATGTTCATTTAGTTGCGAATGTTATTTGATTTATTTTAAGCAGGCAATGCCGGGTATTTGGATATGAAGCGTTGAAAAACGACTGTTTGAGAATTGTTTGTTTTGCCAGCGTGTCGGTGCCGCCATGTTTTTGTGTGTATGTAAATGTTCGTGTGTTCGTGTGTGTGTGTGTGTGTGTGTGTGTGTATGTGAATGTATTTGGGTGTTTATTGGCAACTTGCCACATAAACAAATAAGAAAATTCAGGCAGCCAATAGTCATGATGCGACATCATGCCTGTTGCACTTTTCACAGCATGAAAATGCAATTGCAAAAAGAAATTGCAAATAAAAAAAGAGAAACGAAACGAAAGGAAAGGAAAATAATCGAAAGAAAAGAAGGCAAGGCAAGGCAAGGCAAATACTTTACATGCCATTTTCAATTTGAAATGTCACAAATAAACTTATTAAAGGAAGCCAAAAAATAAAATTCGTACACATAAGAAATCTTAATTTTCAACTTGACTATATCTACAATATTTAATATTTTCGTCAACTTTTGAACAGTTCACTTATGTATGTTCATATTAAATGAGAGATTCAATGTGTGTTTCTCGTATACTTATGTACACTTGGATGGCATATATATATATATATATATGTGTGTGTGGGTATATGTACAGGTATTTATGTATGTGTGTCTGTAAGGTTCTTTTATTTTACTAACTTATGTGGAAACGTAGCATAGAGAACCCACGCGATTTGATTCGTATCAAAGGACATGCGAGTCTTATGATTTGTCTATTTGAAAACGTATTTGTTGACAAAACGCAGTCAATAAATGAAATAATAAAAAAAAAAGAAAAAGAATGAAAAAAAAAAAAAAAGAAAAAACTTGCTAAATATGTTGTCAAATACGCTGCAGAGCTGCGTAGGTGGGCGTCTTGTCTGTGACAAGGAAAACACATTGGGGAAAAAGAAATCATATAGAATGACAAATCTCAAAAAGAACTCAGCAGAATTCAAATGAAATAAAACATCACAGCACCCGCGCACTCACTCACGCACACACACACACACACACACATTGCTTCATGGCAACAGAAAGTCGAAAATGTCATAAAAAACTGAAATGTGAAAATATTTTCCTGCTGACAATATCATTGAAGAGCGACACAAGACATTTAATTAAAATTTATTATAGACAACTGGCTGGCACGACTTGTGCTCTTCTTGCTTTGTTAAATACTCGAACATTATCTACATACATACATACATACATATATCGAAGAACTAGCAGCAGAAGAGGTAGGTTCCCTTAGCAGAGGACCACGAATAGTCGAAGTTATTCTTTAAACATTAAGTGAACCTGTAATTTGTGCATTTTACGCTTTAATTTAATAATTAACAAGTTATGGCAAACAGCAAAACAGAATCAGTAAAAATAACAAAACCACAAATAAAAAAAAAAAATAAAAAATAAAAAAATACAGAATTAAAAGGCAAATATGAAATAAAAGCCCCGGCTTAAGCCGCCAAATGCACACAAGACGACAGAATGGAAGGGACCGCAAAGGTAATGGCTTGCATTTGCCAGCATAATGAGCTGTTATGAAAATGTGAAAAACTACCTTTGGTTGGCTCCTTTGGCTGCTCCTGATTGTCATGGCAACGCCGGGTGCAAAGCAGCCAGAAAAAGAACGACGTCGAACAACAAACAACAAACAACAACAAAGAATAACAAAGCCTCATGCTCATGCTCATGTTCATGCTCACGCTAACGCTAACGAATACGCTCACGCATACGCTCACGCACGATAGCATACGTTAAGCTGTTGAGCTGTTGCCAATGTTGCGCTGTTAATGATGAAGTCGCTGCCGCTTTGCTGCCTTGCTTCGCTTGCAGTGGCGCGTTTTATATTCTTTCCACCCACGCCAAAACACAAATTCTGTACGCCAGATTTGCAGTAGTGCAGAGTCGGGAATTTTGCATCTGCCATAAGTAATTTAAGTATTTCGTTAAGAAATAAGTAGATTCAACTCTACTCTTCAACCATAATTTTAGTATAAGCTTTTCTTATTTTTCATTTTTTTATCCTGTTTTTTTTTTGTTTTTTTTTTTTTCTTACAGTTTTTTACTGCAACATAATAACCTCAGTTGGAAGCAACGACGCCGAAGAAAAGTCAATTGAAGCACACACACACAGACACACCACACCTTGTTGTTGGGGAGTAATTATTAAGACAATTTTCTTTGGACCATTTACAAAGCCATACAATTAGCGAAATAAGCACATTAGCTTTTAAACTCTAACCGGTGTCATTGGCACTTGAATGGTAAGTCGCAATTATACATACTTCATACAAGAAATTTATTCTTTTATTCCTTTAAACATTTTGCAAAACTTTGCTGTAAAAATGAAAATATCCTTATCATGCATCTTACTCAATCACAACATTTGAGTTAATTAGTGAATTGGTCTGATTCCTTTTCAGTATGTAAACGTAATGACATATCTGTGAGCAACTTTGTACACCTGACTTTGTTATTGCTGCTTTTATTCCTCTCAACGATTATTCCAGTTAAAGATAGGAAGCTAACATGTATTCAACTGGTGCTTAGAGTGGCCAGTCCGACAATTCTAGCAAACATCTTGTAATGTTTTGCGATAATGTTGAGTCTGTTTTGATTCAAAGAGGATTAATGTATTAGCCGCAGATCCTGCGTGTTGCATTCTGTTAACTTCCAAGTCTCTTTGGTTTGATGTACGTAAGGCAAATGCTGCACATGTGCGACTGATTCAAAAGCTTTTTTACTTTTTCTATTCGGAACTAGACCACCCTTTGTTTATACATTTATAGGTTTCGTTTTTTTTTTTTTTCGTTTTGGTTTTGGTTTGTTGTGGTTTTTTATACAAGTATTCGAAAAAAAGAAAAAAAAAATATACAAAATGTGTATTGAAGACATAAACTGGCAGTGTGCTGCATTCTCAAGCATGCATACATTCATTCCAACGTATGTACACTCGTCGAAGCATTCACAGCAGTTCAATTAACATAAAGCATTTGCCAAGAATTTTCCTTTTGCCATGACTACGGAAAAGAAGAGCAGTACGCTGCTCTCGAGCCGAATAGGCATATGCCAGATAAAGCCAACAGACATTCGCTTTAAGCTAACAAGTTATCGCAATGCCCTGCATTTGTATGCCATATGCACACTGCACACTTAAATCAGACATACACACACGCACATGCGTACTTACATACAAACTACTTGCATTATTTATTTGAACTTTGCAAACGCTGATCCTATTAAATATCCAGATGTCAGTTTGTGCTTTTCTGCATGCGAAAATGCAACGTAGGGTATTGAGTTGTGTGTGTCTATAGATGACTGAAAATCTACTTACACAATATTGGCAATGCGGAGTCCGCAGAGACTGTCTTGTCCGTCCGCTGCGACGCTTCGTACAATATTCGCACGCAGTGAGCAGAATACTTTGCGTTTTTCGCTGCTTATTTTTTACATTATGTTCGTTGTCAGTAAATTTTGCCTTTTATTGTTTTTTTGTTTTTCGTTTTTTGTTTTTGTTTTTGTTTTGTTTGTTTTTCGTTTCCCCTCTATTTGGCTTTTTTTTTTGTGTGTATCAGTTTTACGTGTTTGTAGTTGCACATATAAAGTTACATGCGCCATTTTGTTAAGTTGAGATTGAGATCATTTGTAATTACATTAATGAACTGGCGATTAATTTCAGCTTACACATAATCTGCTTTGCTTGCCTGTTCCTAACTGACCGCTCCTCTGCTCTGCTGAATTTGCGAATGTCGATTTTTTATGCATGTCAAACTGCAATAACTAAAATTACTTTTTATTCATAAAAGAAGAAAAAATGAAAAGAAAAAAGAAAAAAAAAAAAAAAAAACTGGTATCATGTGCAAAGGAAAGTCAGTCGATATGAATGTGCTCTGAGTGTGTTAAGCAAAGTGCGTCATGCCTGGTGCTGCTGCACGTCACTAACGTCTGTTGGATTTAATGAGCACAGACGCACGCACGTTTTCATCAATAAAATATATAAATTCTTCTACGATTGTGAAAAAAAAAGAAGAAAAAAGGAAATGAGAAGAAGAAAAAAACAATTACCAAATAAATAAATGAAAACATCAAAAATTGTTGTATGTGTATGCTTATGTGTGTCGTGCAAGGTTTTGCCACGTAAAGCGTCACGTATGCACACGAGTTTATGACAAGCTCCCTGTCCCACCCTCTCTCACTCACTCGCTCGCACGCTCACTTGCTTACTCGCTTATCCATATAACGTCAGTCTTTCACACCCACATCCACACGTTGTATATCTTGTCTGTCTGTCTGTCCGTCTGTTTGTCTGTCTTCATGCTTCATGTCTGCATAATAAAAATGTTGTATGTTGTTGCTGTTGTTGTTGTTGTTGTCGTTTGGCAGTTTCACCTGAAGCTGTTGCGTCGTTGGCTGTCGCATGGCTAAAAAATGATGCAGCCAAAGCAGCCACAGCAGCCAAATATCAAAACTAATGCACCGAGGGCGTAAGAACAAAGAAATTTTCATAGATGGAATTACACAGTTCGCCGCAGAGCAGACGGAAAAATTAAGAAATTTTTGGTTTTACACTCGCAGGCATAAATTTTGTCTTTAGCGGCGTTGATTCTTCTCGAAAATCTTTTGACTTTTGTTATTGTGATTCTCGTATGAGTCGTTTCGTTTTGTTTTTTTTTTTCTGTTTGTTTTTGGTTTTTTTTTTTCTTCTATTTTTTTTATTTTTCAAATTGTGATTTGACATTTTGGCGCAGTCTTCATTGTTGTTGTTGTTGTTGTTGTTTCATTTGCAGCATTAAGTATTTTGGCTTAAAGCCAGAAACATTTTTATGTTTTTTTTTTTTTCGTTTCTTTCTTGTTTTTCTGTTTTTCTTGCGTTTGAGGCGACATCCCGTTGGACATTTTGTGATTAAGCGTGAAAAAATCAGACTCATCGCAGCGCAAGAAAATCAAAAACAAAAATGCTTTAAAATGTATACGTCCGAGTATATACGTTATGTACATTTATTGTGTATATTGTTTTTGTATATAAATAATATAATATAAATACATACATGAATATATACTTTTATATATATGCATACATATATACATATATGCATACATATGTATACATATGTACATCAGATTAAAGCGCAAAATTTGTATGCGTTTTCTTCGTCTCATCGCTTTTGGCTCATGTTGATTTTTTGCTTGCTGCGCATAGCGAGGCAGCATTTCTTCCTTACCTACTTCTAAGGAACTTCGAATACCGGATGGGAACTGATTAGGCATAGTGTTACTTATTGAACTGCATAACAACTATTCTATATATATATACAAAACACGGAGGTAACAAAAGATGCACAGGCAGGATCGCCAATGCACGCTGACGGACATGATTTTGAAAGCTTCTTTTTTTTGACAGGAAAATTGAACGATATCAGATATATTAGTCAAACATTGTGCACAGCAGATTGAATGGTTTGAGATGAGGTCGGTGTTGCATGTAATAATTGCTGATGTTGCCATCAGCTCATTTGGGCTTTGTAGGTGTCCTGTTCCTATTTCGCCGCAGGTACAACAATGAGACCATAATCAAGCTGTAACTCTGATCAGTGTTACCGTTAGATAAAAATCGACTCGGGCTGAAAAATTAGCAGGGTTTTGTGGGCAGCTGTGCTTAGTCGGATCAGTTAGGAGGAGTGCAGTGTGCCTTGCCGATCTATGTTGCAATTTCTTGTTTAGTGCCATTCCTCATTAGAATGCTGCACTCACAGGGCGGGCGTGCATTGATGTCATGTTTGACAGATGCGCTGACGTCTGTTTTGATTGGACATACCTCTAAGTAGTACATATGGCACATACATACATAGTACATATGTGTGCATAAAAGTAATTGACTAATATTCGAGTTGCTGAACTGTGCTCCTTGGTGTGCTGCTGGCCAGAATAGCGGCCAGCACATATCGGTATGGGATGCAACCACAAAATAACAAAAAAACCACACAGCGATAGCAACAACAACAGCTGCTACTTTGAGCAACAGGCAAGAATGATCGTTGGTGTACACATATGAAAGCATATGCAAATGTATGCATGTGGGTATGTGCATACATATGTGATGCATGCAATGGCGAGCATTTGTTGTTGTTGTTGTGTGTTGCATTTGTTTTTATTAATGTTGATACACATGCATGTGCTTTATTTGCCTTCGCTGCTGACGACGCTGCTGCTGTCTTGCTGTCTTGCTGTGTTGCTGTATTGCTGTGATGCTTTCGTAACGCATTTTGGCAGCACCTGCCACTACGCTACAGCGACGATCGCTCGCATCTCGCCAACATTGCAATTTTTATGCTTAATTGCTGCTAAGTATAAGCCAAGCGGCGACGAAAGCAAATGAAAAGTAAAAAGACCAAACAGCGCATTTATTGCCAGATTTATTTGTTGTTGTTGTTGTTGTTGCTGCTGTAGTTGTTGTTGTTAAGCACTCTTAATTGTATGCAAGCCGATTGCGCAAAGGGCAGATGTCACATGCATTTACAAAACTGAAATAGTTTTTCTTCAAAAAAAAATTTCAAAAAAAAACAAAAAGAAGCAAAAACATAAAACAAATAAGAAAAGAAAAAGAAAAAAAAATGAGTCAATTAATCGTGAAACGCTTTGCTGCTGTCTTTTACAAACGCAATGTAATGCTGGCAAATATGAACTCCGTGCGTGTGCTGCCTTTGTTGTTTCGCTTGTTTTTCACGTAGTCTGCGGCCTGTGCCATTAAAGATTGCAACATATTTGCAAAGGGCCACCGTCTGCTGTACATACAAGTATGCATGCATATACAGGCTCGTATACTATATATGTACATATTTCTAGATACATACAACAAAAATTTTGTATATCTCTCCTATTTGTGCGGTTCCTGTTGTTTCTGTTGTTTCTGTTTGCTGTTGCTTCGGCTGCGCGTTGCTCGAAAAATTGTAATTTAATCACCACAAATACAAATGCAAACGATCGCCGCCGCATGGCGGCTGCCAAAACTGTGTAGATACAAAGCGTATCTAGTTGAGGAAAATTCAAAGCATACACATGCAAAAAAAAACAAAATACACTCGCACACACACACACACACGCACGCATATACAATGTGATGTGGCTGGTCCATTCACGCAGCCATGTGTAATGAGTGACGCACAGCGGCAGCAGCAGCGCAGAGCGTCGATTGCCGACGTGCCTTAACACGGCGCGCATACCTTGGCTGCCTTGGCTTGCTTGGCTGGCTCGCCTGGCTCGGTTACCCGTTGCTTGCTCTCTTACTTTTGAGTGCCGTATGAGTGCGCGAGTGTGAGTGCGAGTGTGAGTGTGTGCGTGCGTTGCGCTGCTCGTCGCTCGGCTGCTCTATTGGCGACGGTAGCGATGGCTATGATGGCTATATTTAGACCGAAAAACAAATGGCGGCGAAGCATTTGGCGCATGCTGTTTTGTGCCTGTTTCTGTTTCGGCGGTTTCTGTTTCGGTTTGTGCTTCTGCTTCGGCTTCTGTTGCTGCTACTGATGCTGCTGTTGCTGCTTTTGCTTCTGCTTTCTGCTTGCTGTGCCTGTGTGCGATTTTAGCGCATGCGCATTACATGGTCTGCAGGAGTGGTGGGGTGGTGTTGCAACGTGATCGCTTGGCCGCACTTGCGACGACATCGAAGACCACGTCCGCACAGCCAACTGCGAAATCTATGTATACACCTTTTAGTGTGCCGCCATTTTGAATATGTAGGCTCGTGATGTTTTCAACGTTTCGCAAAGCAGCAGACAAAGCAATTTTCGACTTTGTTTCTCTTGTATTTTGCTTTTTTTTTTTGTTTTTTGTTTTTTGTATTGTGTTTGGTTAGTTTTTTTTTTCTTAATTTTTCACACTTGATTTATAAATAAGAAGGATAATTTTATCATTTCTTGTTTGCAAACAAGTTTTAAAAATAAAATCCATAACTAATTATAAATTGTTTGTTTTGGTTTTTAGTTTTAATTGCAAATCGCGAACAACAGCGATTTGCAAAACACAATAAAATATAAACAAAATAAACAAAAACCGTTTCAATTAAATATTATATTTAAAGTATATATAAATAAAATTCTTACAATGCATAGAAATGTGCATATGTATGCATAGTATGTTAGTTAATAGGTTAGAACCCTTTTCTCTGTTGTAATATTCTGCTGCCGAAAAGGCAAGTCTATGTATTTTATTTTGTCTTTAATTATTTGGTTTTTTTTTCCCAGTTAAATAAATGAACAGTCCGTAGCCCGTCTATGAAGGTTTTTCACACATTTTCGCATGATCTTTAATACAAATTGACGACGTTGATTTTAATTGTGGTAAAATAAACTAAATAAATATAATAAAACCTTTTCAATCTCAGGTTGAAAGTTTTGTCTTTAAATTTGTGGACATTTTAAAATTTCTTTTTGCAATGTTCCCTAAGCTAGGAGTGAATCTTTATTGAAATAGTCATAATCTGTTTGACGCCTACAAAGTCAAATCGCCATTTTCTGTCTTGCCTGTTTACTTGTATTTGTCTTAAAGAAATTTAGCATTGAATCTCTTTTTAATAGTTCATATTTTCTGTTGTAGCTACTGTTCATCTAAATATGCCTATAAGTTTTTAGAATTTTTATATATATGCATAATATTGTATATTCAATTTACTTATACAATGTACTCCTATTTGGCATCAAAAAAAAAAAAAAAAAAAAAAGAAAAAACCAAAAAATCAAAATACAATCAGTAAATGAAATAAAATACATAATTTTAAGTTCAATTTATTATTGATGATATTTTTTTCCCCCTGAAGTTTTTTAACACTTAACTCAGACCCATCTGAATACCAAGGAAAGGATTTGTCTGATTTATTTTCAAAATCCAGAGTATACATGCCAAGATGTTGAAAACTAATCCAATGCATGTATATATGTATTCAAATACATAGTATATGTACATATATATATATACAACAAACTGCCGCCGCTACGTGTTACAATTTTATAACGTGGGGCACGCGTGCAACGCCAGAGATTTGCCATGGATTACATATGCTGGCTGCTCAGTTTACTAATTGCTTCCGTTCTCAGCGAACCAAAGTTGCATCTGCAATGACGGGTGCGGCAGAATATGGTAGGGTCGGAAATTTTTGGTTTTTTTTTTTTATTTCTTTTTCTTTTGTTTTTGTTTTTGTTTTTATTTTAGTTTTTATTGCATTACTTGTATAGTCAACAGCAGCAGAAGCAACAGCCGCAGCAGCAAGGTATGTCTGCATATCTGTCGGCAATGGCGACGTCAATAACATTTAGGCATATACGAACATGAACCGAATACATATAATGTACCAGACAGATAGACACGCCGAGACCGATCGACCCAACGACAGACAGACGGACACGGAGACGGACGGACTTGTGCGTCGAGTCCAATAACTCTACACATACAACGTCAAAACCTCAATTCAGAGAAAAATTATTGCCACCAAGAAAGTTGCTCAGATTCGAATGCGGTGCGCAGGAGGCTATATATGTCTTCGGGATGGATGGAAGCTGGTGTGGGTAAACTCAGTGGCTGTAATTTGATTTTCATGCTCATTTCTCTTGTTTTTATTTTCCAACGAGTCCAAGTAGCATCAGCAGCAGTAGGTGAGAAAAACAAATATTCGGTTTGTTTTTTTTTTTTTTTTGGTTTTTTTTTTTTGTATTTAGCATATGCACATACATATATATGTACATACATATGTGCTCCATAGGCGTTGATGATGATGCGCTTAGGTACAAACAAACGAAACCACTTGAACGGAGTGGGACGCACGGTACGGAGCATATGCCGCTAGTTGAAAATGATAATTTTTTTTTTTGTTTTTTTCAAGCATATTTGTAAAATGAGTTGAAAAGATAGACATGCCAAGCATACTGACATTTTATAGCTCTGCTACTTGGGACAGCAAAAAGACAAGAATGAGAAAAAAAAAAGAAGAGAAAGGAAGGAAAGGCATAAAAGGAAGCACGAATAAACGGCGCATAGACAAGGCTCAAGTAATTTCCGATGTTCTCATATCGCCGACTGTGAGTGCATGGAAATATGCTTCAATTGACTGAGTCTGCGTTTTGGCTTCAATTCGATTTCCTGTTGTTAGTCAAGCGTTGGGACGAGTGTTGGCCTGTGTCATATACAAAACATCCAGCAATTGACAACATATGCTCCTTTATGCTGAGAACGTGCTCAGTCCATGCAAAGTGCGGCCAACAGCTGATTTAAATAATTCCAACTTATTTTATTACTACAAATATTACCAAATTTCGCCCAACAGTTGATCTTTCGCTTTACTTGTTGCATTTTGTGCATATATAGACACAATCCTGCGCACAGGACGTGCCACTCGCAGCGCAATTGCTTTGCTGTAGCTCATCATGATGCAATACTTTCGTCGCTGGTTATTTATTTCCAATTAGCAAAGCCATTTATTCAGCGCAATGAGAGTCGAGTCTGTGCTAAACATGTGAACATGTGGCGCACACCACGGCTCGATCGCAAAATTACACACTCGCACAATGTATGCCACAACAGTTTAGCACTAAAGCACTAAAGATTTATTGTATCCTTTCAACTTTAAACGCAACGCATGTCGTATATATGCTTACTGAACAGCATCAGCATGCTGAGCAAAGATTTAAAAAAAAAAAAAAAATATAAAAAGTAAAAAACAAAGGAAAAAAAAAAGAACAATACAAGACACCCAGGCAAAGTTGGACTCATGCTAAGTTGCGGGCAAACAAAATCAACACATGCTGACAAATGTTCTCAGCTCAACTCAACGCAACGCAACGCAACGCAAGACAACGCAACGTGACACGACGCGACGCGATGCGACGCATGGCAGCACAGTTCAATTCAATCCAAGTCGGCTTAAGCGCCTCGCCTGCGTTGTAATTAAAACAATCATATGCAAGCATACATTGTCGCAGTCTCCCGTCCTTTCCCTGTGCTTCCCCTCCCGTTGCGTTTCATTGCGTATTGCCCTGACCCTGCACCGCCTGCTCTCATATGGTCTGTTTTGATTTGGCTGAGTTTCTTTTTCTTCATTTTTTTTTTTTTTTTGTTTTTTTTTTTTTATTTGTAGCCGTTGACATTCCGTGGGGTTAGGACTGCCTCAAGTCACGAATTTGTGGCCGTAAATCTTGTGAGCCTTGAGTTGAGTTTTCCGAAGCCATGATTTTTCGGCTTTGAATTGAATTTGCAGAGGTTTTATAATGTTCCCCAATTATACATATGTATGTAAATTTGTGTTACTCTTTGTTTGGTTGCAGGATAAATCTTGCACGTTCCTCGTCTTTAATGTCTGACGCTGGTCGCTCGCGATTATGCAGCGCAACGCTTTCAATCACAAGGACATGTCACGAATGCAATGTCGTTGGGGATTTTCCTTGATTCGATTGCGTCTCTTAAAGAAGTGGAAATGGAAGTGGAAGTGGAAAAGTTTAGTGGCAAACTGCAAACGACATCATATTGAAAAGTTTTCACATTTTTTCAGTTTTGTATTCGCTTCGCTTTGCCATGCTTTTTCCCGTTGTGCTGCCGCAGCACGTGTTTTGGCGGCTTACTCATGTGTTGACGTCGCATCTAGATGGGCATCTATGCGAGTGTGTGTGTGTGTGTGTGTGATCGTGGGCATGTGTGCGTTCCGCGTGAATTGTAAGTGCGTGTCTCTCTCTTTGTGTGTGTGTGTGTGTGTGTGTGTGCGAGTGTGTGTCCAAAATAAATATTTATAAAGAGTGGCACATAGTTATGAAGACATTAAATAAAATCTTGTCTCGTGTACGCATGGCATGGGATATGATTTACTTTTGCTTTGCTTGCTATTCCCACATCACGTCAAGTTTCAATTTCCGAATGGCAAATGTCTCTACAGCAAACACTGCTACCATCCCGACCACCATCGCCACCACCCTCACGCACGCAGGCACGCACGCCGCACACACGTGTAGTTAAGTCGCATTTCTTATAATAGCTTGTCAGATTTTTGTGCTTTTCACTGCTGTCCGGTCATGTGTTCCCTGCTCAGGCTGTCGGTTTGCATTTACAACAAATATTTGTCAAAGTAAAGTTATCAGGTAAAAGGTCCTTAATGAACCTGATTTAGCCCGTACAGACCGACGATGAAACTACGAGAATATGTGAGCTCAGCATTGTTGAATCGGGCTGGCCAAGTGGGGTTGGTTGGACTGCAGATTAAAAACTGTGTCCATTTTATGAAGGTATCATCACCGGCATCGACTAATTGCTCGGCAATTATGTATAAGGTGTGCCATCCTTGCCAAATAACTTTTCCTACTCTTGTGATGATCAGGATATGTGATATGAAAATATAATGTTTGATATAGAGTTGACAATATGTAGACAAATCAGACAACCCTGATAACCCATTTGCTACGTTATTTAGGGAATGATTGCAGAGTTGCTTGGGAACTTCCTCTTCCGTTTGTTAGATGATTCTTTACATCTTAATACTTCAGATTTATTTATTGGTTTGATAAGTTTTTATAAGTTTGGAATTTTTTTCTATTTTCTCTAAACAATATTGTCAACAGATTTTTATGACCCAAATGATGGCACTCTGATATTTTTATAAAGGTTTTTGTTTTTACCGATTTTATATAAGAAAATGCTAATGGTTTTTGCTTAATGTGGCTTCCATTTATTATTGGATACTAAGCAAACTATCCGATGTGAAATTGAATTTCACTAAAGCATTGCATTATATTTCAGTAGACCCATAGGCACATCCAATTTTTGTATGACCCAAGTTTGCCTGCATTTGCTTTATGTGTTGTGTGTTTCAAGGTGAGTTGAAAGTTGCTGCTCCACTTCACTCTTGTAGTATGTAAACTGGCTTTGCTAGGCTTTCTACTCAATGAGTTTTAAACAGTATTATATTCTCATTACATATATCACTCGCACACAAGTTCAGGTGGGATTTATAATAACTTTTTTTTTCTTTTTAATATTCTTTTGGTTTTTGCAGACTTTGTGTATTTGAGTTGGTGGGTTTATTGAAACTGACATGAAATATAATTTATGTTTCTTTTTTTCCCCAAAAAATAAAACAAAAATAAACAAAAAGTAGAAACATGACTAAAAAAAAAAACATATAAAATGAAAAATGTTACATACACGTGAGGTTTTCTGTCATTGTCAAGCAATTTCAATGATGCTTGGCTTTAATCATTTTGTTTCGGTTCGAATTTTTTTTTTTTTTTGCTTTGGATTTGTTTTTGTGGCTTATTTTACCTGTGTGTGACAATTTAACGCTTAAAATGTTGCATATTTTTAGGTTGATTCAAGTGTGCTTCATTGTTTTACCTTGATGATGCAAACCAAAAACAAAAAAAATAAATTTTTTTAAAATAAAAAACAAAGTATTAATTTTAACTGTTTCGGCCATGAACAAATATTTGTTTTTTTTCTTTTTGTTCAAATAGGTGAACGAATTGAGTTGAACTGTGATTTTATTTAGGTCGTGTTGTTTTGTTTTTAAGTCTTCAGCACAGCAGAGCACAGGTAACGTATTACTCGGCATCGTGTTAGCCAGGCTATCTGTATCTGTATCCATTTTCATTAGTGTAAATTTATTTGATTGAGCTGTCTTTCACTTTGCGTCTATGCTTACAACTGTGCCACTCCAAATGAACGAACCAATGTACCAACGAACGAAAGAATGAATGAATGAATGAATGAATGTTACACACGTAATGAAGAAATGAATGAATGAATGAAATGAAGAGATAAAGTGAAGGCTGAAGGCACAGGAAAGTTGAGATACAAAAAACCCTTTTTCAAGCGCCAATTTTCGCATTTGACAACAACAACTAAAATCCATTTCATATGTTTCAACATACACACACATATGCATACATATGTCAGATAAAGAAAAAATCATGCTCGGAGGCAAGGCATACAAACTTGGTACGTTGGTTTATTGGTTTGTTGCTGGGCCAGTTCAAGGTTTGAATGAAATTGTGCCTATCGCAAGTATTCGAAGAATGCAAGTGAAGCTATTTATGTGTGAATGTGTGCATGTTGTCAGTATGTATGTAAATGTTTATGGGAAATATCTTTTATCGCTTCTCGTGAATTGCATTCCGGCAGCAAAGTTAATAATCTGCTAATGTTTCTAATTAGCTGTGGATAATAAATCCAAACTGAGCTGAGCGCTCGTGGCTTATTTTTTATGCAACGTTTGTGAGCAATTTGATTCGATTAACGCGTTTAAAGCTTTACAACTGTAAGCAAGGGAATGAAAGTGTCATCAACTTGTCAAGCATGGCAATTTGCCATGCTCTAGAAAACAACATCGGTAACAATGACAACAGCAACAGCAACAACAACAGCAACTACAACAGTAACAACAACAAAGTCAACGACAGCAACAACAATGACAATAACAACAACAACAGCCACAACAACAACAACAACAACAATCTGAGAATATATCTAGGTAGCAGTTCATTGTCATCTAGTTTCCTTTATTTACTTACTCGTAGTTGTGCCGATTCGCCGTGCTGCAGAGCTGCAGAGCTGCGGAGTTGTTGAGCTAAGCGGGCTGCCATGGAGCTTCAACTTATCATTCAGGCGAACAGTAAACAGTAAAATGCTTTCACTGTTCACTTGCTATTGCCTGTTCCTTTTTGGCGTTAGCTGAGCTTGAGCGTATGCTGCAAGCAACAGCCTCATGATGACAACAATAACAACAACAACAACGAACAACCATCAACCAACAACAAACAAGAAAGCAGAAAGAAGAAACAACCTTCTGTTGCGTTAGGATGGAATGGCATAGGATGGGATGCGATGGGATGGAACTGGGTGGATTGATTGGGTGGGGGCGGCGTTGAACTGCTTTGGGTTGAAGCCAACTCACAGCGGAGCCGGCGACACCGCATACGCACACCGCTGTAGCTATTAAGGTAGCATTATTCAATTTGACAGGCATCGCGTAGACTGCGTGGGCCGTAACATTGAACAAAATTGATTAGATTAGGCAACGAAACGTACCGAAACTCATCGCTGGCAACCAAAAAAAAAAAGAAAGCCGAAAAGAACCAAAAAAAAAAAAGAAAAAAAAACACAAAAACAAAAATCCAAAAAACACAAGAAAACACGATGGAAACGAACAGATACAGATACAGATGCAGATACACAGATACAGATACATACAGAAATGTACATAGTGCGCATCTTAATGGGCCACGCTGAGTATTTGTGTGTGATAAGCGCCATTTTGTTGCTCTGTTGCTTTGTTGTCTTGATCTTTTCTACGTGGAGACATATTTTTCGCTTTTTTTTCTTTTGGTTTTTTTTTTTTTTTTTTTTATAAATTTATTTATTTATGTTTGTGTTTTTTTTTTCCTCTATTTTTTTTTTTTTTTATTTATGTTGTTGGATTTTTGTTTTTGATGTTTGGCAACACTGTTGAGCTGAACTGCTGCCACTTCAGGTGACATCGTCGCTTGTAGCCACGAAACGTAGCGTAATAAATATTTATTTGATACCTTTTTTTTTTTTTATTTTTCTTTTCTTATGTTTTTTTTTTTTCTGTTTTCTTACTGTTTTTTGTTGCCTACGCAAGTTGGCAAGTTCCCCTTTTCGCACTTTTATCGAGTGCTGTGCGTCCTGCTGCTACTTGCCGATGTCCTTAATCCAACATCTAATCACATTTAAATTACTCTGAAAGCTTCGCCTTTATTGAAATTACTTGCGTCTCTGCCCTTCTGTGTTGTCATGTTTAAGGTTTCTTGTTTTGTTTTTTGCTTTTGTTTTTGTGCTTTTCGTTCGGAATTTTGCCAGCAGATATGTATTTACTTTCATGAATGAGTGATTGAGCATTTAAGCGCTTTTAAGACAAGCGATTGAAATGTAATTAGGCGCTCCTAATGCGTTCACACGTTTGTCTTGTCGTCCTTGTGTACTTGCACCCTAATTGATTTTGTCTCATTTAGTTATTTAATGATTGAATTTTGTTTTTAATATGCGCGACATCTTTGAAAATTAATTAAGGCCAATTCGCCTTTTATAGCTTACGAAATGATTTCCTTCTTCTCAACGTTTTTCGTTTTGTTTTTTGTTTTTTTTTTTTTCTTCTATTTTTTTTTTGCCGCGGACGTAAATTACAAACGAAATAACTTAAATGGGCAAGAGCATGCGGTGGAGCGAGAGTAGGCGGGGACATGTCACTTAATTGGAAAATGTGAAAACATGCAAGAAAGTGTGCGCCATCACTATACACCGGGACAGGGAAAGGGACATGGGCTGGGGCAGGGGCAGGGGCAGGGACCGGGACAGGGACTGCGTAAGTCTTGCGGTTGTGCCTGCGTTGACGCCCACATAAGCTGCTCATTGAACATCATCGGCAGTAGACTGCGTAAATTGTAAAATGCCTAGATGCTAGAAACACGAATCGAACATACGATACGATACGATACGATATGAAACATACCTACGCTGAGTTCTCTGCTTTTAATGTGCAAACGCAGAAGAACGCATTGCAGCCCAAACCGTGTAGTTAAAAACTTTGTTGGGGTGAAAAGATGTGCTGCACGCTGTGGCTGTTGCCCCCCTACAAGGATTACAAGAAGAAAAAAAAAAGCAAAAAAAAAAAATCACGAAGAAATAATAAAAAATAAAATAAAATAAATAAATAAACTGACTTTTACATATGTACATATGTATGTAGTACATATGGCATATGCATTCTCATATGCACATGCAATCACAGACACAAACAAAACAAAAAAGAAAACAATAAATAAATAAAAACAATCAAATGCATATGCAAACGGATGTTAAAAATGAAGAAAAAAAGAAACAAACAAAAAACCAAAAAAAAAAAAAAAGAAAGAAAAAAAAATGCTTGAAAAAGACCGTAAGTAATTTGAAGTCATACTTTTAGTCAGAAATGACAATTTTGCGCCTCCACTTGACACTAAACCCAGTCAAGCCAAGCCAAGCCAAGCCAAGGCATGCAACAAGAACCGAACTAAACTAAAATGCGACAAAACTCAGCTCAGCTCAGCACAGCTCATCTCGGCTCAGTATGTACTGAGTAATCGTTTATAGTGTGTTATTGAATTATATTTTGCATATGCTTTGTTGTTGTTCTTGTTTGTCTTGTTGTTGTTGTTGCTGTTGTTGCTGTTGTTGTTGTCAAATGCTGCTGCATCGGCTGACACACTATCCCGTGGCCTGGCCTGGCCTGGTCTGGCCTGCCTGTGCGTCGCATCGCATCGTTTCGGAACGCTTATGTTTGCATGTGGCATCTTTGTAGTCTGATGCTGATGCTGATGCTGAAGTAGGCTGTTGCTGTCCCTGCTGCTACTGCTGCTGCTGCTGCTGATGATGATGATGATGCTGCTGCTGCTGCTGTTGCAGCGTCGGCGGCGGTGGCGGCAGTTATTGTCGCCAGTAGTGTGCCGCATGTTGCACATGTGTGCTATAATTTTATTTCGCCTTTCTTATTGTACTTGTTGTTGTTGTTGTTGTTATTGGCTGGGTTTGCCTACTGCGGGCCTGCCTCGTTACCCGCTTGCACTGTAAAAGGCGACAATTGTTATGCAGGCGTTAAAAGTCACAAGGACATCCGCAGGCAACGTGTGCATTGCAAATGGAAAACATATTTGCATGCCA
>JBAMBQ010003215.1:0-21123 GCA_037044495.1 Stegana nigrithorax | reverse complement strand
TTTGTTGTAAAAAAAAGCATAGTTTAAGCCAAAGGAAGAAAAAAGAAAAGAAGCAAATTTATAATCTAGAATTTAGTTCGTTTGTTTTTTGTTTTTATTAGTTAATAAAATAACCACTTTGTGCGCATTTAATTTGAACGTAAATTATTTTTTTGCTCAAGCTCTTTATCTTCTTTCTCTCTCTCTCCTTTCTCTTACACACATACGCGCAACAGGATGATAAAAGTCTGGACATTATGGGACAGTATAAACCAGAAATATTTTGTTAAAACAAAAAAAAAGAACAATTTAAAAAGAATATAAATTAAAATGAAAATATTAAAATAAATATAAACAAAAACACAAATGAAAAAGAAAATTTTATACAACAAATAACAAAAAATATAAACCAAAAAAATCGCAATTTAATAAAGCGTGTTAACAAACAAAAAACAAGAACAAATTAAATATATTAAATTATAACATTATAAAAAGAAAACAAAGAAAAAGAACAAACTTTTATTGCATTGTGTACCAGTAAAAGAAAACGCGAAAACTCAACGTGAACGAACAAATAAAGATCAAATAGAAAATGCATAAGCATTAAATAATAAAAATAAGCAAACGATATTTGTTTTCATTAAATATTCTATATTATTACATGTATACATGTTTATGTTTTTATGTTTTTTTTTAAATATTATTATTGTGTATTAATATTATATATGCGTTAATTTTTGTATTAATATTAAAAAAAAAAAAAATCAAATTATATATATGCATAAAACAGAAAAAAAAACGAGAAACAAACAAAACAAAAGCAAAAAAATTGTGTCACTCGAAACCAAAAATCTCCGAACAATTGAAATACACTACACACACATACACACACAAACACACACACACAAGCGTAAACTTAAGCTACAGTTTTCTATATCACCAAAACAAATAAATATTATAATAATAATAAGCTGCGTATGTCATAACAAAAGCAACAACCAAACAACAAACTCGACTGCGGATCTTTCAAAAGCAAAGAAAAAAAACCTAAACCAAAAATTTAAAAAAAAAATATAACGGCAAAAATCTTTCAACCAAATTTCAAGCATTTTCGCAAAGCATTTAACTTGGTTGTTATTTTTAGTATTTTTTTTTTTTTTTTTTGCATAATTTCTTTTTTAATTTAGAACGCTTGACAGCAGGTAAGATTTCTCATGGCTTAAAGAAGTTTCTAACAAAAAACATAAAGAAAAACTCACGAGTGTTGTTCCTTAAGTTGGCGCATAATATAAATTGTGTATATATATATAAATAAATATGCATAAAGAATTAAATAAATTTAGCTTAATTTTTTTAAACTGGTTGCCTTTTGTAGCTCGTAGGTAAAATAAAAAAATATATGTACATATATAGTCGAACTTTTAAAAGTCGAAGTGCCATTGTCCACCGAAAAAAGTTCAAGTTATAGGAACTTCGATTTGTAGAGTCAAAAAAGTATGGAAATGCAATGATATTGCTGCTCGATTTCATTCGAGTTACACAGACTACGAATTGAAGAAAGTTCAAGTTCATGGCTGCAATTGCAGAGTATATGCTTTAGACTTTCTTTATCGAGTAAACGCTAATTGTATTCAATTCTTCTCTCTGTTCACTAGACGTTGATTAAACGATGATTAGGGTGGGTCGGAAATGCATGAAACGCAAAAGGCTGCCATTTAAAAAAGTTTAATCAATTTTACCTCCGTGTATGAATGTTTGCTTATTTTATTTATGCCGACAACTAAACGAACAGCACGCGTAAATGCTCACCATTAACGCATTAATCACTAAACATAGTTACTAAACAAAATAATCCCCAGTAAGACAAAAAGAAAAACAAAACAAAAAAATATACCGAAATAGCAATAAAACACAGAACGAAACAAGAAGTAGTTAATAATCATTTTGCCAAGCTCATATTAACACGCACACATACATATATACACACATACACACACACACACGCATACATACGTACAAGTTTGAAATTCACTTGATCGACTACTACGCTCATAAAGCTGCCGTATATACGTATTTACGTACTACTATCATGTGCATACAAATGTAAACAGCTCGCTTCCTTATACTATACGCATACAGCTACCGCTATAACAACAACAGCAGCAGCAATAGGGGCAAGCACGCAGCCACATTAACCTACTAGCAAAATTAATTATATTAAGACGAAAACGTGTAGAAACGCAAATGTTCCCGCACATACACACAATCCACAGACAAATGCCCCGTAGCCAATATACAAATCATGTCTCAGCCAACTGCTCAAACGCACCACTCCGAGAAATCCCGTCCCGAAAGTCGCTCCCAAAGAGTGCTACAGAGAAATAGAACACAGTTGCACAGTTTAGTAGCGTGCAGAATGTCCGCTAGACTAGTGACTACCGAAGACACGGCGAAATCTGTTGAGAGTGTATGCGCGCGTGTTGTAAAGCAAACATAACCTCAACAAATCCAAAAACAACAACAATTAAAAAAAAAAATACAAACAAATTAAAACAAAAACAACAACCATTACTAATCAAATGACTGCAATAGTGCAGCATATACTAATAGCAAACGTTCTTATTCTTCTCTTCCTCTTTCTCGTGTGCTCTCCCGTCTCTGTTTATCTAGATGGCGCACGTTGTTGGCGTGCCACGGCGTGACCCCTGCCAGAAATGTCAGCTACCCGTTTTCCTAGCCGAGCGTTTGGTCATTGGCAAGAGTGTCTATCATCGTACTTGCCTGAAGTGTGCGCGCTGTGGCTCCCAATTGACACCAGGCAGCTTCTACGAAACCGAAGTGAATAATGAATACTGTTGCGAAACGTGTCCCGACGAGGAGGAACAACTCGACACGAAAGTGGCCTATCGTGAGCTAAGCAGCGATGATCTGGCAAATGCAAATGCCGCCGCCAGTCCAACGGGAAGTGTTGCGGCTAAAACAAAAACTGTGCGTAATTCCTTATCAGAGCGTCTGGCATTCTTCGAGCATAATGCCAAGACCAGCGGTGGCAGTATAATGCCAACGACGCCTAACACTCACAAGTTGCTGGAGAAGAACGTCAGCGATGAGGAGAAGCGGCAACGCATGAGCGTCTTGACAGCTGTGGACAATTTTTCGCCGCCGGCAGTGACGCCAAACTATAAAACGAATGCGGCATTGAGTACTTTTCTGCAAGACACCATCGACGGTGAACCGAAATCAGGCGATCTTTTCGATGCGAAGAATGAAGAGGCTGAAAAGAATTCAACACAGAAAACGAATGCAGTCTATGATGTCAATGATAACAGTGCAGAAGATGAGGACGAGGTTAGCTTAAGCGTAGATGCGGCGCCCGCTCTGCCAACGACGGAGCCACCCAAATCCCTGACCACGCTTACACCAACGATGTCGCCTACACCATCACCGACGCCAGTTGCTGCCAACTCTGCGCCCGTGGCTAGTCCACGCTTTACCACAAAAGCCGAATTACGTCTGAATGATGAGACAACATCGGCGGAGACTACAGGTCCGTCAGCAGTTTCGCCAACGGCTGAGCGCATGGAACTGGATGCAAGTGTTGGAAACGAGTCAGCCAAAACGTTGTTTACCGATACGAGTCCAGAGATTACCGAACGCTTGCATGTGGTCAGCGCCCAATTGACTGTGCTGAAGCAAGAAGATGATGCCAAGCGCGAGCAAATGGAGGATACGAAATTTGCAGGACATGCACATAATGAGCAGCAGGAGGACGAGGAAGAGAAGAAAAAAATAAAAGAGAAGGAGGATGAGGATATAGAGCAACAAGAGGAGCCGCAGCCGATATTACCAAATAATGTTGATTCTGCGCTAACGCTGACCTCAGAAACGATAGCAGCTGCAGAACCGTCCAATGAACAAAGCCAAGCTAGGGTGGCGACGCCAGTCGAGGAAGAGTTAGGCGGGAGCAGCTCCAGCACCAGCAGCAGCAGCAAACCCAATGAAGTGCCTTCAGTAACGGAAACAAAAGACAAGGAATTAGTTGATAAGTTAGCCAAGCCCGAAAAGCAAGCAGCTGAGGTGGCAACAACGCCACCGCCAGAACAAGAAGAAACGGTGCCAACCGCTGCCACAAAACTGGCGGCCAACACTGATACAATTGCTAAACCGGCAGCAGTGACGCCGCAAGCGGTGGAGCGCACCGTTGAATATCCACAAACCTTGAATCCCTTCGGATCCGATGACGATGACGTAGAGGATGAAAATGCTGAAAAGAAGCATGCCCCGGCAGCAGTTCCACTTAACATTCCCCAAATAATTACCACCACAGAGGCATCCACGCCCAAGGCAAACAAGGATGCCAGCCTAAATCCCTTTGATAGTTCCGACGATGAAATCGAATTGGAAAAATCACGCAACGCTAGCACGCATAGCGGCAGCAGTTCAGCGTCGAAAGTGCCGCCGCCGCGTCCGCCACCTCCGCGCATACAAACGCAACGTTATACATATGGTGGTGAGAACGAACAGTTAAGCGGCAGCACACAGGACAGTGTCCATGGCAACGCAGCACAACGAACAGAACAAAGGTTCGAGCGTCGCTCGAGCCTCACTTCATCGCTGGGCAAACGTCATCCATTGCCAACGCCGCGTGCAACACTGTAAGTACATAAATTTATGAAATCTAAATATTTTAAATTCTCATAATATACATATGTGATATATGTATGTACAAACCGTTATCACTGACTGGCTTAATTGACTTCAACAGTAAAAAGTACAAAACAATCGTAGGATCTTTCTAAGCTTTGCCGTTGCCGCTGCCACACTTTGTTTATATGTATACAAGGCAAGCAAAAAATAAATGTTGCATACTTTTAGGTGTAGACTTTTCTTATGCAAAATATTGCTCATTGTTATGACAACCACGCACGTCATTGCGTCGCATAAAAGGTGGCGGCAAGCAACAACAAACGAGCCAGCGAACGAACAACTGAATGACACCAACACACAACACCAAACACAATTTAACTAACTATGCGCGCACTTAAAGTTAATGAGCAACTGCGCACAGCTGTTGTTTTTTTTTTTCTTTTTTCTTGTATTTATTTATTATTATTAACTGTGCTGCATATGAGAGTGTCCGGCAGCGGCGAACTCAAGCCAAAATTATGCGGCAATATAACGCTCAGTCGTTTTTTGTGCTGTTAACGCGTCGGAAATGTGACTGCAGTCAAGTCAAGTCGTCCGCGCGCACTTGAGAAAAGACAAAAACAAAAAAAAAAAATATGCATACGCACGCATGTATGTAATGCAGATTTATATGACTGTGTGTGTGTGTGTGTGCGTATGTGTGCAAATGAAGTGCAAGAAATTTAATAAGACAGAAAATGAGTGTTAAGTGTCGAGTGTTGTATGTTGAACGTTGAATCTGTGCTAAGTGCGGTCGATGTCGCGCGTAGTTGATTGTTGTTATTATTTTTATTGCTGCCATTGTTGGCTATTAGCGGCTAGTGTTTGTTTTATTTCTCTTGTTTTGTTTTATTATTATTAGCTGCTGCTGTGGCGGCGGCAGCAGTCGTTACTGCAGCAAGTTGACTTTCCTGTACTCTGCTGTGCTGCGCTGTGCTTTGAGCTCTGTGCGTTTTGTTTAGTTAGTTTTTGTTGCTGTTCTAGCTGTTACTATTGTTGGTTGTGTTGTGCTTAGTGGTGTACGCTTGGCAGTGACACATTTGCCTTAAAATGTTTGTTTTTGAGAAAAAAAAAACGCACAGTATCAGGTATACCTCGTTATAGTTCCATAAAATTATGCCATAAACACAAAAACAGCAACAACAAAAAAGCACAAATATGCTACAAGTGTCAGGCAACTATAACGAGTTGTTGTTGTAGTTCTTTTTTTGTGTTATTATTTTTACGAAAACGTCGTTGAGTGTAACTTAGTAGTTCGCGTGTCAGTTGTTCGTGTTGGTTTTTTTTTTTGTTCATTTTGTCACTATTGTTAAGTTAGTTTTCGAAGAGAAATGCCAATAGCCGGTCGCTCTAATACTCGTGCCATTGTTTGTGTTGTGCATATAAGTTAAATAAAAATTACGTGCGAAAAAACTGTAACAAAATTTGCATTATTGCAAAATACGACAAAAAAAAAAAATAAAAAAGAAAAGCAACAAAAAAAACATCAACAAAATAGCAACCAAGCAAATGACTTTGAGCATTACAAAGAAAAACAGTTGTTTGCAATTAGTTTACTCCGAAAATCCCATTGCGAACTATTTTGTTTTTAAAATCGCATAACATTTATTCAAAATTCGCACTATTGGCAAAATAAAAAAAAAAAACAAACAAAATAAAAAAAAATAAACAACAAACAAAGCAGTTGACTTCCGCACAAAAACAAAAGAAAAGAAACTTAAAGCAAAAAAAAAATCTGCCGTTAGAGCAATTGCAGCGACAACATCGCAGCAACAGTAGCAGCAGCAGTTATTGTTGTTATTGTTGTCTTTTTCGCGCAGTTGGTGCGCTACGCGAGTTTACGCACTCACTCTCAAGCTTGCGGCATAACTTCATTCATACGCTGACGCAGCGTGCTGTCACATAACAATAATGATAACAATAAGAAATTCATTGAAATTATGAATGCAGAAAAAACATATGCAAAGCGTTACACGGTGCGGTGCGGTGCGGTGCAGAATTCGTTTTATGTTTATTTGACCATTTTGGCCAATCTGCGCCTGCCTGTCGTTGATTAACCACCTAACGGCATATTGATTTGTTTTTTTTTTTTTGGTATTGTTTCGCTTTGCTTTTTCCGTTTGATTATTTTCATATTGTTTTTTGTTTTTGTATTATATTTCCTATTGTCATTGCCATGGCCGGCAAATGTGCGCATACTACTCAGACATTATCGTCCGTCACACGCACAACGGGTCATTTGGTCAACGAACTAAGTTAATTGAATAAACGCACAGCAAAAGAAAGAGAAAGAGAAACGGCAAACATAAGCAGCTAAGGTGAAATAGCAGTGACAAATATTGGCGATACTTGCACTTTAGCGTACATTCTCGCACTTGCTCATGCCACTTGACTGTGTTTTGTTTTTTGTTATTTTGCTTTTTTTTTTTTTTTGTTTTCTTTTGTATTGCTATTGTCATTTTGATTTGTGCGCTTTGCTTGATTTATGCCGGCGGACCGTGCACACACTTTAGCAAGTTGAGCAATGGTCGTGTCTCAGCGAGTGTTTCAAGTCACAACATTTGTCTTTACTTTGCTTTTTGTATATTGAGAACTTTAATTAAAGAACAGCAAACGAACGTAGACGAAGTAGACAAGAACAACCACAAAAATAACGCCAACGAAAAGACAAAACAATTATATGTACATAAACTCGTATTGCAACAGACTATAAATGAAAAAAATGCTTAAACATAAATACATACCGCCCAAACAAAAAATCAGCTCACAATCGCAGACGCCCACACCGGAGCCAACGCCGCGTCTAAGCCAACGCTCAGCAACGGCCAATGCCACCCAACAACAGCAGCAACAACAACAGCATCTATACGACAGCAACAGTTCGCTGAATATATCGACAACATCGAACACATCATTGTCAGTATCAGCGAGCGTCAGCGCAGCGTCAACGCCGCTGCAGCGTGATGCCGACGTTCGTGGCTCGAATAACTCACTGGCATCGTCCGCTGGCGGCACAGTGCGTTCACGCAAATCGCGACGCGCACCGGCGCCACCATCGTATGCGCTTAAGGAGCTCTTTCCCGCGAACACCGACACATCGTTGGCACAACAGCACAACGCCAGCAGCACGAGCACAGGCTACAGCAACCACTACAACAGCAGCAGCAACAACACATCGTTGGCGACAACGCCATCGTCGAGTCGCGTAAGTTCACCCAAGTCGAGTCGCAAGAAACGACCAGCGCCAGCACCCCCAAAGCCGGCACGGCTGGAAACCAATCTGCAGTCGCCATTGTTGTTAAGCACCTCAGCCGGCGGCAACGGCAGCAGCAGCTTCAACGAGCAACAGCAACAACAGCAGCAGCAAAAGAGTGCGCACACACAAGCATTGACCGATTCAAAAAACTCGCTTAGTTACCCTCTGCAAGGTGATTTCGACTCAAAGCTATCCGATGAGGAGAAAGCTTTGTTGGAGGGTAAGGCAAACGTCGACACGGATGCGACGGCAAACCATGGTGGGCGACCGCAGATGCGGCGCATAATACCATTAGATGAGCGACTGCTCTCGGATGATGATGATGACGATGAAGATGACGACGACGACGGTGACGGCGACGGTGACGGTGACGGTGATGTTGACGATGTGATCGGTGACGACAACAAGGTCAGCGGTGCGCAGCGTACGATCAATGAACGCAAAACGGCAAACGTAGGCGATGCAAAGAATGGCAAAAGCAATGATCTCAGGCAGCAGAAACGTCAGCTGCGCGCTGCCGCACAAGCAGCAGCAGCTGAAACTGCCGAGGAAACGAGTATCGTCTATCGTCGCATACTGGTGCCGCCGAATATGGAAACGCCCACGCGCGAAGTGAATCCATTCCTGGAGCAGCTAAACGTCGCACAGTCAACACCGCAATCGGCGTCGTTAACAACGCACAATCGTCAATTGGAGAAACTGAAGGACAACAAGGAGGCGCAGAATCGGAATCGCCAGTCACAAATATCCAATACACCATCTAGCATACACTATGACGGCGGTTACGATGATGGCCTGGCATCGCCAGCTTCGTCAGCAGCAGCAGCAGCGTCGTACTACAATAAATCGCAGCATGGCAAATGGAAGCGACGCAAAGGACCGGCGCCGGCGTTGCCTATACCGCCGCGCAAGGTATTGCAGATGCTGCCGCTGCAGGAGATACGCCACGAATTGGATATTATTGAGGTGCAACAGCAGGGCTTGGAGAAGCAGGGCGTCATACTGGAGAAAATGATACGCGATCGTTGTGAAGGTCAAACGCAGAACGGCGTTGGCGCGACACTGCCAGTGCCTGCTGACAATGTGGAGTGCGAAAATCAGCGGGAACCAGTCGTGGAGCAGGTGCAGAACTCAAAAGAAGTGGAAGACCTCATACTGCAGCTCTTTGAGTTGGTCAACGAGAAGAACGAACTGTTCCGGCGGCAAGCGGAACTCATGTATCTGTAAGTAATTAAACTGCAATTGTAAAATAATAAAATTTGATCAGTTTTGTTGCTCTCTTGCATGATGCAGTCGCCGCCAACATCGCCTGGAGCAAGAACAGGCAGACATTGAATATGAGATTCGCGTGCTGATGGGCCAGCCAGAACGCAACAAAACCGACACGGATAAGGCACGCGAGGAAGCGTTAATTGCGAGATTAGTCACAGTTGTCGAACTGCGTAACGAGGTAATTGAATGCCTGGAAATGGATCGGCTGCGTGAAGCTGAAGAGGATTTGGTAAGCCAGTGTGGAAAAACTATGCCAATCCTTATATGTCTTACTTTTTTCTTTCTTTTTTTTCGTTTCTGCTTGCAGAGCATTAAACAACGCTTGGAGCTGCACAACGCCAAACGCGAATCGGCAACACTGCATGAGAAGTGCAAGTCAGGCGTAAAGCTCTCCAAAAAAGAGAAGAAGCAGCAAAAAGAAGCGAAGAAGTTAAGCAAAAACAAGAAATTAGATGCAGATAAGGTCAGTCTTAGCTTATGCGTACACAAACAAGTCTGAACGTAAAAAAAAGTTGGTAGCCAAGCTTCGACTCAACTGTATATGTATGATACATGAGCCAAAGAAGGCGCTTAGCATCTCAGCTGCAGCCATTAGTTAATCTAGAATTCTTACTGTTTGCTTTATGCGTTTTTACCTCAGCCACCGTGGATTTAATTGCCATTGTTATGACTCTTGAAACTCTAGGTTAAATAATTGTTTCCGGTTTTCATCACTTTTTGTAACTAATCTGCTATGTTTGGTGCTACGCTTAATAAGGAATCGTCACTAAACCTATTGTGGTGAAAGTAGGGACGAAGTCGAGGATTGGCCGTTGATACTGATTTGATCTATATAAAAGTTTAGCTCGACTGCATGGGGAGTAATGTTAGGCAAAGCCGAATATGTAAAGATACATACCGTGAGAACTGATTTCCTATGCTAGAAATGAAACGCACTAGCTGAGAATTTACAAAAATTAGTTTGTTGCATGTACCAATTAGATAAATTGACTAAAGACGACATTCAAATTGACATCTATTTTACAGTTAACTTTCTACTCATATTTATACTGCAACACTTTCTTTTTGTTTGTATTTTACAGGATGCCGATGAGACCGAACTGAAACTGAACAACGCTGGCAAAGAGAAAACAAAAAAGAAGCGCAAACTTTTCTTCTAAAAAAAAAAATGCGAGAGAAGAAACAAAAAACAGAAAAGAAACCCTTTTATGTGAAATTCCTAAAAACACATTACAAAAATAGCAACCATAAGAAAACTCACACACACACACCCACACACTTGTGATAAAACCGCATGCCTTTTTTAAATTGTTTTTTTTTTTTCACATTCTCAAATTGAATACAATACAAAATTGCAACATGTTATAAACATACAAGCATTATTATTATTATAGACCTTATATCGTACCAATATGTATTTTTTTTTTTTTATTTGTTTCAATGTATGGTTGCATATTCTTCGCTTAGTTACTTTAAACAAAAAAAAAATCAAAACAAAAATTTAATTTAATATTACAAAAACCTATTATTACTGGTTACCCAATTAAGTTTGTGAAAAAAAAAAAAAAACATGTTAAGCAAATGAAAATTTGCAAAAAAAAATATATAATAAATTTCATTGAACACCTGTTTATGTAAAAGAACCACAAAAAAAACAAAATGCATCTTTTATTAAACGTTAACGTAAGAAAATCAAGGCACAATGCGCCACACTGAGCACAAAGCGACCGTCTAATGCTTTGCCTACTTCGCTATCAACTAAAGAAGCCGCTGGTGTGAGCAGGTGCGCACGATGGTAAATTTATGAGAAATCGTTCTACTAAAATAACAACCATTCAACTGTTCAGTTTGCAAATTTGCATTAGTTAACAGTTGCGATAAGGCTGGCAAGTAGGCGATGGTTAATTGTCAAGCAAGAAGTAAAGCAACGAAGTGCATATGTATGGTATACACACACATTCACACACACACATGGAGTACATCACCCGAATTGTTAAATGAATCATTGTCAGCGCACCGCGCTGCTGGCAGCGGTGTGGCGAGCGCATTGTTGAGCAAGTGCTGCGCTCGACGACTCGATATGCGCATAAATAAAATACGGAACAGCCCCACACAGTCAGGCACATTAAATATGACAACTAGGCAGGCAATGCGGCAAATTGTGGTGTGCGTGAGGGTGGCGAGTGTCTCAGTCTGCAGAGGCATTAATCACCATTCGACAAGTTTTGGCCGTGATTGGAACGCTATCGCACCAGCGACTTAAGCGTTTTGCGCAGCCGAACACATGCGCGCCGTGTATCTAATTGCAAAGTCTGTGCTTATCGCAAAAAATATAGCAAAAAAAAAAACCCAACACAAAAAAATAAAGATAAAAATGTAAAAAAAAAAAGAAAAAAAAATGAACAAATAATAAAGAATAATAATGAAAATAATAATGGAAAGCACCAGCATGTAGCCAGCGTGTATACGCTTAATAAACATGGTCACTGAACAGTTTTCACGGTAAACGTGCAACGTACATACATATGTACTGTAGGAGCGAGCCAGCAGCGAGCAGTGAGTGACTTCTTGAGCCACAACATACATACAACACAACAAGGAATGACCACACACGCAGTACCCATGGCCGTCTATGCGGGCCAACCGAACGATAAGCAGCAACAGCAGCGCCGCCAGCTGGCGAACACGCCGGATCGTTGGCTGCATAACACTCTGTCCGCAGGTGAATAAGCAAACAATAGTCCAGCATACTTACCATACAATTACATGGATTGAATTGATTGTTTATTTGTTTGTTGGTTTGATTATTCGCATGCGTCATCATAGGCGGCATCATCTTCGTGGCTGGCGGCATGGAGCTTGCACTGGGCCTGGGCTGGAATGTGAACACCGGCATCAAGACGTCGCGGCACTTTCAATGCTCTTGGTTCATTGGCGCCATTGTGGGCGCCATACTGGCCTCACCGTTCATAGCCATGCTCTCGAAACGTTTCTATTTGGTGCGTATGCTTGCCTGCGCACAGATCGCTGCATGCCGTGTCTAACTCAAGCCTCTTGCTCTTTTCAGCGTTGCAGCGCGCTGCTGCTACTCATTACGGGCATCGTGTATATCAGTGCGCCACGTAACTACGCTGCGGTGCTGGCCGTGCGTTATATTAGCGGTGCCGCCAGCGGCTGGGCTTGCATTGCCTTCATTGTGCACGCCAGTGAGATTGCCCTGCCCAAGTATCGTGGCAGCTGTTTGGCCGTGGAACAGTATTGCACAAGCATTGGCATTGCCTTGCAGGTGATCTACGCCTCGCAGTGGAATGCCTCGATTACGTTCGCCGCGAATCGGCTGCATGGCATTTTCATACTGGTACTGGCCTTGTTGGCCTTCGCGTGCACTTGGCTAATCGTCGAGTCGCCGATTTTTCACATACGCAACAACAGCGAGGCGCTGGCACTGGTGTGCCAACAGCGTTTATTGCGTTGCGCCAAAGGAGCCCAAGTCGACATGACGACACGCTTCCTGCTGGAGGATAATCGCAACTATGTGCTGGAGAACGAGAATCGGACTACTTTCGAGAGCTGCGTCGAGGGCCTGATGCCCGCACTGAAGCTATCGATCTATCGCTGCTGTGTGGCATTTTCATTCGCGTTGCCGCTTAGCACGGCGCTGCAGTGGAGTTCGCTTGCAGCCCTGGGCTATGCCTACAGCTGGCCGGCGATTGTGTTCGGCGTGCTGCGCATGGTGACCGCCTTGACGACAATATATCTGCTCGATATGCTGGGCCGTAAGTTGCTGTCGCTGCTCAGTCTCAGCCTGATGGCTGTGATGACCATTGCCGTGGGCGGCATTTTCAGCGGCAGCGTCACACAATTGAGCAGCGACTATACAATGGCGATCGCTTGCACGTTGACGCTTATACAGCAAATCTTTGCGGGCTTCTTTGCACCTAGCACATCGGTCTACCTGGGTGAGGCATTCCCCATGCGCGTCAAGCCATACCTGATTGCCTGCTGCCTGTTCTGGGAGTATCTGATACACATCATTGTCATATGCACATTCGAGTATAATGCGTACAACATTTACGCTTACTTGGTTGCGGTCGGCGTCTTCATGCTGCTCTCCAGCTGTGCTTACGTTGCACTGCTGCCAGAGACGCGCCGCACGACGTTGCGCGAGGCACAAGACCGCTTCAGGCGTTTCCATAATTGTAAATTCTATTAAGGCACAGGAGCTTAGCAAATGTGCTTAGCTTAAGTTATGCTATAAATAAAGCCATCCCTTTTCTTTCTTTCTTTTTACCAATTGCGTATACTTTTCATTAAATATACTTACAGCAGCATCTCACAGACGAAACTGAATTTAAGCCTATTAGCATGGTTCAGTCCGTTACGAGTATGACTTTCAAAGTTGGCCCGAAGTTATTGCAACGTGGCAGCCATCTCGCTGTCGTCACTATGACGACGGTCGATCGAATGTTGCCTTAACATTATAATAGTTGATATACCGTTGAATGTGTATAAAACTGCAATGAATTTTAATGGCGTTAAAAGCTAAAACGAATAATAATAGTTAAACTAAAGTGAATGATACGAATTTAGTACGTCTCCAGAAAAATGTTCTTACTTGATTTCATGTAAAGGCCGTAGATTAGGAAAAAGAGGAAGGCAATATATTATCGGCATAAGCAAACAAATAACATGCTGTCAAAACGAAAATCTAAATAATAAAAAAAATAAAATATAGTAGCTGCCGTTATACACAAAATTTCTAGTTTTTTGTTTTTGAGAAATTCTGTTTCTGTATATTCCAAAAATTTTTGCATGCTGATAATAAATTAGAAAACCAAATTTTTTTTGTGCTCAAACAAATTTCCAATGCATAATAAGAGCCGAGAATAATTACAACAAAATGGATTGCATCGAAATAATCGACGAGACCAAGAGCAGTGCCTTCTTTGACGAGACCATCGGTCACATACAGGATATCGTCTTGAGCGAACGCTTCGAGGTGTGTCGACATTAATCAATCAATTTTATGTTCATTGTATATTACCAAGTACTTTGCGTCATTATTCGTAGATGATGCAGAATAAATTTCATGAGGATTACTGGCAACGCTTTGATTATGCCGAGGAGAATAAGTTGGAGTACATGGACATTTTCTTAAAATACCAACAACTCTTCGAGCATGCCATACAAGAAGAGCTACAGCAACGCATGCAGCACTTTGATATGGATCGCTTTGCTGTCGAGCTGGCGTAAGTAGCAGCTATAGATACTATATAGGATAGATATAACATGCATCCTTTCTATGTCCTTATTTAACAAACTTTTTAAAGCACAATCAATGGCAGCGATACACTGGACATTGATGAGATACACGAGCTACTCAAAACCTTTACGGAGTTTACCAAATTCAAAGAGCTCATGCTTGACTACCGACGCAAAAAGGAGGGCCAACTCGCACACATAACCGATGCGAACTTTCTGGTCACTGTGCCCTACGCGCGCAACGCGAATACCACACCAATCGGCTGATGGACTGGCAAAGCACACGCACACACTGTGGCATGTAACGGAACTGGTATTGTGTTACTTCCCTCACGTGTACACACTTCTTCATATTTTACATATCGAAATTAAGTCTGTGAATTAATAAACAATTTGTATTTTATTTTGACGCACGTTTGTTTACCTAAATATATTGTATAAAAAACAGATTGTGTCCAGTCACATGTCAAAGCGCAAAGATTTGCAGACCACAGCCATACAAAAAACCATGTGCGCTACGCGGCGCAAGTGCCAAGCCCTTAACATCTGCTACGCAGCTGTGCAAGCTGCGCACCACAGTCTCTGTGCCCAGATTGTAAATCTGCAGGTTCTGATCAACGCCACACGTGTAGGCATGAAGCGCTGACGCGTCAGCGGCTTGGCTGTCGCTGGAATTGCTTATGAGGCGTAGTGCGACGCCGGTCACCTGCGCCGTGTGCAGTTGCCTATAGATGCGCATGGACTGCAGTCGTAGCGCAGGCGGTTCCTTCTCAGCGGCCAGCTCCAGTGCAACTTGCGCATAAGCCACAGCTTGATCATCGCCGCCGGTTAGAATGTGCAACACGCGATCGACGAGCAATGCGTCCAGGGCATTGATGCCACTGTCGTGCATTTGCAATTGCAGCAGTTCCACCGTTAGATCCCAACTGTAGCAGTGCAATATGCCATCAGTGGCCGCGACCAGCACGAGTGGCGCCAGCAGACGCACCTGCAGCAAGCAGCGGCCAAAGTTGACCTCATGCAGTTGGGTGAAGGTTAGTGCAGGCGTCTCTGCTGCCGGCAGCCAACGTAATAGACGCAAGTAACCATCAGAACAGCCTAGGTAAAGTAAATAGGTCTCGTCGTCTGTGGCACTCACGTCCAACGCCATGATGCGCAGCTCTGCATCGGGTTTATACATCTGCGTGGACGTCGCCAGCTGCGCCTTCGGTTTAAGCGTATAATTGTGTAGCTCGTGCACGTCGCCAACATTGGCTACGTCTTGTAACTGCAGGCGTGCTATGCCAAGCTGAGCACGCCCACCACCGCTAAAGATCAGATACTCTGCGGCAGATAGACAGTGCAAATGCACACAACGCACATTCGAGATGTGCGTATGCAGCTCGTGTAGCTGCAACAAACGTCCGGCGCTGGTCAACTTGGACACTTTTATCAGATTATCATCGCCCGCAGAGACAATAACTGGCGCTAACGTGTCATCTATACAAACGCGCAGCGCATTGCAGGGTCTCACGTGCCAGTGGTTACGCGCTCGCAGCGCCAACTTGCTGCGGCACACATTGAAAAGCGCCACTTTGTGATGCAAAACTTGCTTCTGCTTGATGAAAACCAAATTCAGACGATAGCTTGACGTATCTGGCTGCCATTGCAGACGATAATGCCAGCAACGATGTCCACCACCGCAGGCATGTTGCAGCAGGAAATCATGATCTCGTGACCAGGCCACAAAGCGATTATCATTGAAGCCGAGCAGTATTTCCCCCTGCTCCAACTGCACGCTGGCCTCAACCCAAGCTACGGGCACCAAGTGTTGCGTGCACAATGTCAGTTGTGACGTACGTTTGCATAAGCGCAGGAGCTTGACGCTGCCATCACGACCAGCAGTTCTGATGAAGACCGCATGCGGCGTCGAGTGCATAACACGCATAACTGTGGCGCCCTGGTATCCATGCGGCTGCCGTAGTTTCTGCTGCAGCACATATTCATGCGGCTCAGTTGATGTGTTTCGAAAAAGCAGCATGTTGCCATTGCGACTGCTACCCAGCAGGTAATCAGCTGCACTCTGCACATGCGTTTCACATTCGTTAACGGCAGGTACAAGCAAGGCTGTGGTTAACCATGGCTCTTTGCAAGAGGGCAACGTCAACGTCGTGCGCATGCCGAAATTTTTACCCTTTAGCATTAGGCAATTGCCCAACTCGTCGGAGACGAGATATGTATTGGCATCCAGGAACTGAAAGGCGCGTATGACGCCATCAAGTAGCTGGCCGTCGTAGCAGCTGCGAAAGCAGCCGTCAGCAGCCACATATTCGTAGAGCGTTGCACGTTGAAAGCCACAAACAACAAAGAAATTATCGTGCACCTCGAGCACGGTGCACTTGTAGCTCTCGTGTTGGTCATCAACCGGCTGCCAGCTGCTTTTTGCCACCGTTAGATTGTTGTAGATCAAACGATTGCTGTTGCTTACACCGATTAGCAAATCCACAGCAAGGAACTTAACTTTGGCCACATACTCATTGGCCGGCAGGACGTCCTTGGCACTTGAGTTTTTACTGTTAACTGCTGCCAGTACGCGGGTAGCTATGCCAGGCGCCGAATGTTCAAGCACTGCCTGCAAGCCATAAGCTAGAACATTGCCCGTCGCGCCCACCGTGTAAAGCGTTTTGCTTGGCGCATCGTAGGCCAAATTCCAAATGGTGGCGCCAAAGTGTTCACGTCGTTTATATAACAAGTCCCCATTAGTGCGCCATACGCAGAAGTTCGAATCCTCGCCAACCGTAATGGCATAGTAAGCGCCTGCATGCGCAATAATGCGACCGCAAAAGACACGCGCAACATGCGCATAACCGCTCACCACAGCTTGTAGCTTGGCCGAGCGCCAATTAAGCGGTTCATGCGCATCCAACTCGACGCGCCAAAATTTAATGGAACGATCATCCGATGTGGTGATTAACAGTTGCGCCTGCGCATCGTAATCAATGGAGAATATGACTCCATTATGTGCCGGTATGCGATGCAGCAGCGTGAACTGCCCACCCTCCAGCTCAGACACTATGGCACACTTTGGCTGCCATATGAGCAGCTCACCGAAAGCATTGCCGCCGAAGACAACCAATTGCTGCCAGCTTTGGCCATGTAAATGTGCTGTATAGAGTGTCGATTTGTCAGAGCAACTGGCGCGTTGCAACAATGTCACCAGACACTTCACACCAGCAGCAGCTGAACTGACCTCGTCAGTATATCTAAAACGTAGGAGCACCGAGTGAGCTGTGTGTAGCACAAATTGTTGGCAGTCATCCTCGAACGTGGCAGCGTTTATCCAATCGCTTAGTTGCGCTCGATATAGCAGCTCAAAGCGGTACTGGAAGCAGGTCTACATTGTTTCAAAACATTCTGGTTAAGTAAAAATGCAACTTACGCACCTCCGGCACTTGCCAGGCGAGCAGCATGAACTCCTTTTCCCCGAAGATAAGTAGTTTTTGCACATTAATACCGCTGCCCGACACAATGCCATGCACCTTGCCGCGCAAACCAAAGCTTAACTTCGTTGCTAACTGACGTTGGTCCGGCTGCGCATCATGTGCTAAGAACGGCGGCACAGCTGCCACCGATGCCGATTCTGCCGCTCTGTGCAAGTGCAGTTCATTGCCAATTGCTACAATTAAGTGACGCAGTTTATTTTATGCACATTTACATCGTAATTTTAATTCATAAACGCACCTGTAAGCAAAGCATACTGGTCTAATAAACACACTGCTATTGAATCTGCAACTGTTGTTATTATCGACACCATGTTGTAGCAGTAGAGTAGCCAGACTGCTAAACAATACAACTCTACAAAATAGGCTGCATATTAAAAGCACGTGAAACAACGTTACAGAGGATTTGATGTCCGAACTAGTCAGCTTATTAACATGTTTGATTTTCACATGCAGATGCTTTAGAAATAAACTTAGTTTACTTAAATACACCGGAATGCCACACAAAGCTAAGATCCACATTGTATTTTATTTGTAGCGAAAAGTGCTGCCAAGTTTGCGCACTTGTTACAGAATATAAACTTGCATTCAAACGCATTGTAAGTGCTTGCAATTGTTATTTCCGGCGTGATTTGTGTAGTTGCTCAAATTAAAACGCATATAAATCAGATTGGCTACCACAATAAATACTTCTAAATATCTGAAATACATGTGTATATAAGTAGGCAACCAATATATATATTTTTATTCAAGCATATAAAAATGTCGCATGATTTTCCATGTAGGCTTGCTGAAAATACCAAATTCAGTTACCATGCAGCAAATTTTATTAATCAAATTTAGCAGCAACAGGTCATTTTGAACATCAAGACACCAATTGAAACTGATTAGTATTAGATCATAAATATGTATACTCAGTGTACTTAGTATTAGTACATAGATTGTATGTATGCTTAGAGTAACAACGACGAAGCTCTAAGAGCTTAGCAGCGATAAATGCTGCGCTTCTCCAGCGTGAACTATGTTATTTTTATTTATTTATAAATACCATTTAATTATTCATTTTCTTTGCAATCTATACTGAGATCATACGATACAAAAGTACGCGACAATCAAACATGCCAATATTACTACCTTTTACTATAGAAGTCATTTGGCAGTTTACCTGAAGTCGTTGTTAAATACTTTCCTTCTATAAGAAAGCACTTTTAATTAATTCTGTCAATTTAACGAAGTATTTAACATTACTCAACATTGTTTAATACATTCACATGTACATGCATATGGATAAATAGACTTTACTCGAATGTGTTGTTACATTAATGCGCTTGGTTATATTTTTAACCAATTAAGCAATTAACATAAAAGTTACCAGAGATAAGAGAGGTGCAACAGTTTCTTAAGAATTACTTATAATCTTCATTGACTTTAAATGTCGACATTAAGCATTTGTAAACGTAATTCATTGGAACTCCCACTTGTTGGCATATTACACAGCCGTTATTACTCACAGTACGTGCAAGTTCAAAACGTACACATTTTGTTTTGTTTACTTTTTTGTGTTGCTTGCTGTGATCGCTGCAAATGTCATGCATAACTGTTTATTATTTCGTTTGCATTTGCCAATTGTTTGCAGCGTTTGTCGTGTGCATAAATCGTAATAGCAGCACTTTTACTTTTTTTAGGCACATGATCGTGCTAAAATGCTGCACTAAAAATACACGCAACTAAAATAAAACAAAAAATTCACGAAAATAGTTTTGCTATATGTTTATTCATTTTTACCGCTTTTTTCTGTTGATTTTGCCTTGTCTTGTTTTATTTTCTTTTTAAAAAAGTTAACGACTTAATAGTTAAGTCGCCATGCGTATTTTGAAAACCGGTACAGACCGGTAAATTAAAAGAAGACCAACTGATACTGATAGCAGCAGCCGTCTAAATTGTTGTTGTCGTCGCTTCGACGCATTGATTGTCATGGCCAAATGAAGGAGACAGGCAGCAAGCGAACAGACATGCTTAAAATTTCTTAAAATATGAAAAATAAGCACAAAGCGACGCCAAGCGAAATCAGGCAAAAAATATACGACGCAATATTTATTGTAGTTGTTGATATTCAATATTGAAATTCACATACAAACCTACATACATGCATATATTGTATATACTAAAAGCTATGCAAGAGCAAAAATAACACAAATAATAATTTTCAAGTTTAACCGCGCATATTTTAAAGAAAACATCTATACATTTAGTTTCATTAAGTTGTTACAACAGACGTGTCGTGGTTTTTTTTAATTGGCTTTGTTTTTTTTTCTGTTGAAATAAACTGGTCCGTTCACTGATAAGAGAAACGTGTAAGTCGTTGCGTTGTTTTTGTGTTACGAGTAGACAGACAAGTCAAGCGAGAAAGTGGGTGTGTGCATGTGAGCTATCACGAGTACTGAATCGTGCTAAATAAAATTAAAAAAAAAAAACTAAAACGAAACAATCTTTGGGGCGGGCGACTTGTTGAAAGTCATTATCAGCGGAGCTGTCGGAGCAGTCAGCGGCTGCACCAACTGTTATACACACGTATTTGACCTTACACAATTGACATTGACTGTGCGACCTAACCAAAAGCCAACTAAAAGCCACAATACATTGCGTGCATAGTCAAAAAGAGGCGTGGCAAATTATATTTTTTTCTTTTACATTGAATTGGCTTAGCATTACTTCCACATTAAGTATGGTTCGCGAAAAATAGAAATTTTAAATAAAATATTTTTTTGCAATATTTTCTGCACCAAGGTTTCTATGCGGAAACGTGTTTTTTTTTTTGTTTGAGTTAGCTGTTCTTCTTGTTTATATCGTTTGGTAACGCGCGTGCATGTATGTACAGTAATATGTCGAAAAGTTATACCTCGAAATTTAAAATTTCCCAGAAATGTGTACTTCATTATTTTAGGAGAAATTTACATTGCACATTATCTATTTTTAAATGCTATTTTTAATTTGGCTACAAATAAATAATGAAACATTAATTTGTACATTATTTTTAACCTATCGAGAAATGTGAACTACTCTCAAATGTGACCACTTCTTTCGGGTTGACATTTTCGAGATAGTACTGTATACGGTTTGGTGAGTATTAAAGCATCGCAAACAGTTGTATGCGTAGGCGGCAGCTGCTGCTGCTGTGTGGACGTGTGC
>JBAMBQ010003214.1:0-14397 GCA_037044495.1 Stegana nigrithorax | reverse complement strand
ACTTCTTGTAAATACATACGAGCACATTATTATCGCCTAATTGTGGAGTTGTATTCATTTTATTGTCACGATCAAATGCTTACGAACAAAACAAAACTATTGTTTCCATTTAAATAAATTACTGCAAATATGTATGACACGACCAGCGCGAAAACGAATATTTTATGAATCTTGACAAAGACATTACAAATGAGTGCGGACTTCGTTTTATTGTTTCCTTCAAGCTATGAAAGCTGCGGTCCAAGCTTTCTCCGTTTATGTTAATGTTGTTGAGCTTGTCTAATTCAGTCTTTAGATTAACAAGTGCCCATAATTTATCTGGCAAATCGGACTGTATGGCGCCGAAACGATCTTCGGTTAAAGAAGCCGTGCAAATGCCAGCCAGTCCCTGAGACAACCAGGCAATTGACAACGAGTTATTCAATAGGAATATTGTTTTTGTCCCTTCTGACTCCCCAAAGATTCCCGGCATGTTGCGTACGAAATTGTTAAAAGTAATCAGGAGCTGACGTGAAATTTGCATTAATGCACTGGCAACTATTGGCCATATGTGTCACGGCTGTTAAATTAGAAGGATATGGCTCTTTTGACAAAGTGGCCTGATTGACTGTTGAAACAATTGGACGTATACCGTGGATTTCATTATGTTGTCGCAGTAAAATTTTCTCAGCAATCGCCCGAGTGTAATTGTTGGCAAGTAGAGGTGTGAATTTTTCATGGCTGATATATGTTTCATGCTTCCAGTTTACGGGATGATTACCACGCTCCGAGAGTTTAAAGATTTCCAAACGTTGCGCAGATGATTGCTTGGTTTACAATTGGAAAACTAAACTCTGTACTATAAAAACTTTCGAGACGCCTAACGCATCGACCACAGTGATTTCGGAGCTGCTATCATAAGGTAGATTGTTCTTTGTTATGACCAATGGTAATGGCTCAATAAGCAGCATGGTGTAGGAGCGCTGCATTAAATGCATATTAGTCATTATCAAGCACCCACGCGTAGAATAGTACCCGAGTGTTACACGTGATCGCAAAGAGGTTCACTAAACGATCATCTTGTTCAACTGAAAACAGATGCCCTACTAGTTCATTAAACTTGTTGCCAACAATCCAATAGCAGAACGAAAAAATCAATGTGGGTATGAAGGATTTGAAAAGTGATTTAACCAGAGTTGAGTAACGCATGTGGTTCTCCTGCGCCAAGGGGAATTCAGTTGTTATATCGCTGTTCATGTGTGTCTTAACAAAGTGGTAGCAGCCGGCAAACATGCTCAAGCTTAATAAAAATGTGTAGTAGGAATTGATGCAGTCCTGTTTGTAGCAACTGTGTTTTAAATGTCGATAGTCGACGTAGAAACAGACCAAACTATCGCGAAGGTGCTCGTTGTCCAGTTAATTGGATGAAATATGTGAAAATCTACAAAGAGAAGAAATACGGTGAGTAGCAAAAAATGCAAACTCACGCTAAACGCTACAGCAGCGAGACAATATCTCAATATTATATATATCGGTTTACTATATCATATAGCTGTCATAGGAACAATATTTACTGAGAAAAACTTTTTTGTTTATTAAGATATCGTTACCAAATTTTGGATTTAATAATTCTAAGTGATTTCTAATTGTATTCCTGAATATGATAAATATCGGTTTACTATAACATATAGCTACCATAAGAACGATTAGCCGAAAAAGCAATGTTTACTGAGAAAAACTTTTTTGTTTATTAAGATATCGTTACCAAATTTTAGATTTAATGATTCTAGGTAAACCCAAATCATATTCCCAAATATAATAAATATCAGTGTACTATAACATATAGTTGCCATAGGAACGATCGGCCAAAAAATGACTTGCTAAGAAAAAAATTTTTTTTTATTTCTTGGGATATCCTTACAAAATGAATACAAAATATTAAAGCAACAAAAAAATATATTCCGTTTTGGCTTTGGTACAGGATTTTCTATAGTCGGTTACGCCCGACTAGCCCTGCCTTTCTAGTTTTATTTATATTTTTGTTCATTTATTCAAATTTTTAATTATGGTTTGTTGGTGATGAGCTAATGTTGGGCAAAGCAAAATAGATAATTTGTAGCGGCTGTAGAGATAAATGTAGATTTACGCTTTTCTCGGTTAAGTACGTCCACATCTAATTCTCTTCTATTATCTACTGACCAGTATGGAAGCGCTGCAAACCACATTGATTCTTACAACTCAAAAACCGTACTTTCTCTGCAATCAAATCTCTAATGGCAGCCGGTAAATAATGTTGCGGAGTGTTATCGAATTCAATATAGCCAAATTTATGAATCAATAATATACCAAAAATAAGTTGAGTAAGGTATGGACTGAAAATTCCCAATGAATTTGTTATAAAGTTGCGATATTAAGTAGGCGCGGCACAGCTCCAATTTAGGTAATGATAATTTTTTGGTGTATGCAACACTTGATTTCAACGTAATTAGCTGGACCTTCACTCTACCATCCGCATCAACCGTTCGTGCATAGATGCTGCACCCATATGCGCAAATAAAAACGTCACAAACATCGTGTAGGTGTAGGTTCTGCAACTTTGACTGCAGACAGTAACGTGTTACTTTGAGTGTGCTCAACCATGATTGAAATGCTACGAACGATGTCCATATTTGAGGAATATTTTGGGGGAGCTGATTAATCTCACTGCAGTTTCTGAATCCAGAGCTCCTGTATTAATATATTTGTTATTATTATAATGGGAGCCACAATTCCTAGTGGATCAAATAGCGAAGATGATATCGAAAGCATTGATTGTTTAGTGACAGTCTTAAATCTACATTTAAACATAATTGTGAACGTAAATACATATTGACGTTGATCCCAACTCAATCCTAGTGTGGACGTTAAGTTGTCATCTTCTAGATTTAAATCCTTAATAGTATGGTCGTCCACAAACATTTCATTGATTTGATGAACTTCTTCGATGGTATCTGCTCCACAAAGAAAATCATCCACATAAAACGATGACTTTATAGCGCACGCTCTATACTTGTGTTTGTCCATGTGTAGATCAGCCAAATATGTGAAACTATGTAAGGCGAGATGTGGTGCTGCATTGGTTCCATAGGTAACTACGTTTAACAGAAATGTACGTAATGGATCCTCCCGTGAGTTCCTCAAAACAATATTGAAATCTTCGATCACGGGCGTCTATCAAAACCTACCTGAACATTTTGACAAAATCGGCGGTGATCGTTTAGCGGTATGTTCTAAAGCGTAATAAATGAGTATATTAGGTCATTCAGCGACTTCTGCGTGGTCGTCTTTCAAAATGCATCGAATACCACTCATAGCTTAGTAGAGGTACTTGTCGTTTTATCAATTCTTCTGTCGGTAATATATATATCTCATTGGTGAGTTTGGATGATGGCTTAATGTCTTCTGCTGGTTTTCTGTGTTTCTTCATCAATCATTAGAATATGCAGGTCTCTGTGTATGCCTTGTATAGGGTGATTTTTTAAAAGCTATAGGAAAGTTTAAAAAAAAAAAACATAAAATTCAGAAAAATGCATGAAATCTTAATTTGAATCGATAGTACGGTCCATATAATTTAATGTTTGAAGATTATTTCATGCAAATGTTGACCTTGATTGCGCCTCATCCGGTTAGTCCAATTTTGGCATACTCTTTCCAACATTTCGGCCGGTATCTAACGAATAAATGCTTCAATGTTGTCTTCCAATGCGTCAATTGAAGCGGGCTTCTCTGTATAGACATGAGCTTTAACATAGCCCCACAAAAAATAGTCTAAAGGCGTTAAATCGCACGATATAGGCGGCCAATTGACCGGTCCCGAACGTGAAATAAGATGTTCACCGAACTCGCCTCTCAATAAGTCCATTGTTGCGCGTGCTGTGTGGGATGTGGCACCGTCTTGTTGAAACCACATGTCATGCAAGTCAAGCTCTTGCATTTTGGGCAAAAAAAAGTTGGATATCATCTCACGGTAGCGCTCAGCCCATAAACCGCACCAAACTGTGACTTTTTCTGGATGCATTGGTAGCTCTTGCAATGCTTCTGGCTGATATTCACTCCAAAATCGACAATTCTGCTTATTTACGTACCCATTGAGCCAAAAATGAGCTTCGTCGCTGAACACAATTTTTCGGTAAAAAAGTGAAAGTGAACTTTCTTAACAGAGCACGCATTTTGATAATAAAATTCAATAATTTGCAAGCGTTGTTCGTTTGTAAGACGATTCATGGTTAAATTAGAGACCAAATTGAAGATGTTTGACAGTGAAACAAAACACGAAACGTGCGTCAGCTGTTTAAACCAGTGTTGCCAAAAAGATGATAGCTAAAAAATCACCCGTTATATGCGTTTGCTATTGCTCTTAGAATTTTCGATTGTTGCCTTTGGATAATTGCAGAATTTGATTTTTTCGACGTTCTCCATAACTGAATACCATATTGGTTTTATAGTTTGGTTGTAGTTGAGTAGTTGCCTTTGGATAATTGCAGAATTTGATTTTTTCGACGTTCTCCATAACTGAATACCATATTGGTTTTATAGTTTGGTTGTAGTTGAGTAGTTGTTGGAAAGAGTTAGTGATGAGTTTTTATTTAGTAGCCAATATCGTACAGTTGTTTATATTTAGCTATGATTTGTTCTTTTTTCTTCTTAATGTAATCTGTCCAATTCATTTTATTGTCCAGATACATGCCAAGATATTTAGCTTCTGTTATTTCGGTCCCATTTATTTTTAGATTTATTGGTGTGAAGTTTCTTCTCGTTGTGTATATTACTTGCTGGGTTGATGTTCCAGTATCTAAACCATTTTGTTGTTGTGTCTAAGAATGACTACAGTTTGTTGGTAGCTATAAGTAAAATTTCATTTGCACAAAGAATTACCGTGGACCTTGTCGAAGGCTATTTCTATGTATAGGTAAACTCCAACAACAATATTTTTTTGAGTCTAAATCGTTGAATATTTGGTGGGTAACTCTGTGTATCTGTTGTATGGTTGAGAGCTTCCGTCTGAAATCAGCTGATGGGATGGCTTTGATTTCTTCTGGTATTGGTTTAATTTTTGTAACAGGTTTTCTTTTTCGGTATCGGTAATATTGTGGATATTTTCCAAAGTCTTGGGAAATGCTAGGTTCTTAATATAGCATTAAATATATTACGTATGTATTTTTTTCCAATCGTCGGCAGCTCTTTCAAAATTCTTTCCGTGATCGATATCTCTTAGAGTTATAGAATTAAGTTTTATGTCTCTCTGCTGCTTATTGTTAGTGTAATATTGCTTAATTGACCGTCTGAGAAAACATGTTCCCAGAAGATCGATTATCGTTGTCGCTTTTTCTATGTTACCACCGCACCACCATTTCTCCCCTCTAACAACTTACAAGCACCAGCAACGACACCTGAATGTGCAATTCGAGTTGGGTCAGCTCTTGAAGTGGTACAGCATTGGGAGTGCCATACGGTGACCAGATACCTGAGGTACCTCGATCATAAAACGTGCGACCTTGTAGTTGCGGCCGTACGCTGATTGGTCAGCGTTAAGCTAAATTTATGCTAGAATAGGTTACTTTGTAAGTTAAAAATATAAGACAAGATCAGAATAAACTGGATTTTGAAACCGAACGGTCATGTGTTGTTACTCAATAGTTTTGATATCTATACGGTGCCGTGGAACGTATGATAATTGGCGCAGTCGGTAGCCCGATTTATATGTTAAATTAGTAAACAATTCAAAAACCACAAAAGGACGCAAAGCTTTTAGGACATATTATATATATATTCCTTTACCGTATGTTTACATTACATACTGCACAAAATTGCTAATACATGTACATTAAAAGCAAAAGCAAATGAAATGATACACGACCAACAAAAACAACATTAACAACAGAACGAGCAGAAAAATGCAACGAAGTTAGAGAAATAGCAACTAGACAATAAGTGAGAGCAGAAAAGAATATTCTTTGGCTATTTGTTCAGCAAACAACGAAACGTATTGTGCATCACAAAAGCATGACAAATAACATTTAAAAAAAGTTGTCATCAGAAAATAGACAAAAACTGTTATGCCGCTGTCAAGTTTCGCTGTTGCGAACAACAACCACAGAGCGGGACTCGGGGAAGCTGTTGTTTAGTTTTTGTGTCACTGTTAAGCTACTGCGTGTCGCAGTAAAGCTGCTACGTACTGCTGATAAACTGTCGCTTAACAGAGGTTCGTTATCGAGAGCTTAGACATTACTATGTCAAAATGGAACGAGTCTCTGGATTTCATTAATCTGCCAACATGTTATGACTGTATTAAGATCATTGAACAACAACTGCTTGGATGATAGTAACTATGACCAGTTTACTGGTCTGTTTCGGTTTGTGTTTTTTTTTTATCTTGTACCGTATCGATAACCAATGAAATAAGCATAATCTGGGCAACTTATTGAAAAAAGGAAATTGTGTAATGCGGATGCATAATCAATTAGACCGTGCAACAGCTGGCTATTTGAGTTAGAAACAGTTCGCAGATTGATCAGGGAATTTATTGTTTCTAAAATTACCAACGTTGGGTTATTGTAGCGTGTCTTCAGTCGATCGAGTGCCTTTGGATAATTTTCCGAAGTAAGCACCTCGCAAGCAATAATGTAGTTGATTGAATTTCTCGACAGATGTGCATGTTGGTCAATCACCTGCTTAAACGACGTTATGAAATTGTTGTAGTCTGCATACCTTCCATGGAAGGTTGGCAATGCAAGTCCTAGGAAATTCCATGGCCGATACCTGAACATATGACGATGGGATATCCGAAAAAATCGAATTGTGTTGATCATCGCCAAGTTGTTCCTTGATGCATGCTTTGATAGATTCCTAACAATCTTCCAATTCACCACGATTAACACTGATAGATTCTTCTGGATAGGCATTTTGTAACTAACATTATTTGCTTAAAATATGCTTCTAAAATAGAAAGGCGGCAATTCAATTTAGCTGAAGACAACACTCGAGACTTTGATTTTGGATCTACTATGCGACAAATTCGGCAGTATTTCTAAGAATAAACGATCAAGTTTGTAATTTTATTTATTAGCTTAATATTTGTTCAATAAAAAAATAGAACAGTACCTTGTACTGTTAATTTCAGTAAATATTGTTTAATTATATTAGGTGAAACTAATTTTATTGAGTGCAATCATACACTAGAACGAGTCCATTCAACAGCGTAGCATAATTATATCACTCAAAGTTGCCATGCGTTAGAAAACGAAAAGCAACTTAACGTAACACTATAGTTTTGTAGTTGTATTTTTATTTCTTTTCAGACTAATTCTTTCAATTGAGTAATACAAAAAACGGTGTTTTATTGTAATTTCAGTGTACTCACTGCAATTAAATTCGGTAAATTTCCAACGAAGACAGACTGCAGTCACAAGAAGTGTTACTGCCTCAACAGTGATTGAGGTGGCAGAGAAAGGCAGTAATGCGTTCCAAATAAAGAAGCCACATTCCACAGCTTTCAATGATTTCCTTATGGTTTGATGGTGGCGTGACAGCAGGTGGTCAGGACTGCACCATGAACTCTTTGATACCCAACGGTAACTTATCTGTGTTACAGCGAGGGGTAATATGGCAACCACTATTCTATCCAATGATGCCGCTTTACACAATGTTTTCAAAACTTATGAATTTTAAAAATTTGCGTTACACAAACCCCACGTTGGGCGTCAAAATGATGAGTCGAAGGCCTTTCTTGAGTTGCATGAGAGTCGGGGCATGGGCGGTGTTACTCGAATTTAACTCAAAACTAATTTTTCTTCCGATCGTTCCAACACTAAAGTCGAAATTGCACGGAAACAGTATTTCGGATTATAGAGGTTTTCGAATTATGGGAATTTCGATTTAACGAGGTTTAAAAAAGAAAAATACGAATTAACTGGGATTTTACATTTCAGTTGACTTTCATATAATTTTTTACTTTATTAGAACTAAAAAACTCAATTTACATATGTATTCACATCTTATATACAATTAATTTAATATAAAAATAAAAACAGAAATATAAAATAATACATATTAAGAGCAAAATCAAGCTATAAAAAAGTTAGTAAACTTTCAAAAATATTTTTTTTCGACATCATGATTTGCTTTTCCAAAATCAAGCAGAACACAAATCCAACTTGTTGTTGTGAATTGTAGCCGGGGACAGCAAATGTATTTTGTGAAAGGAATCTGTGTGGAATTGTTAACGGTAGTTAAAAAAAATGAACACATCATAGTAATTCGATTGATTGAGGGTAGACACTATTTTGTGTTCCCTTTTTGAATTTCTACACAAACACTTGTGGCAATTAAATTAGAGTTAAGCGATTGGAGTTTTTAGAATAAATTTTATTTGCACTGAACTGACTTGCTTCAAGATGACAAAATTACAAAGTATATAAAGTTAAAATTAAAATCATCTGCTTAAATATTCTGCCGGCACCAATGCCAGCAGCGAGAGAGAACAAGATCAAAAAGGGAGCAATACAATTGCTCCATCAGCTGTGACTAGTGTTGGTAGGGTTCTGCTCCCGACATGCTCCCCCGTTGAAAGATGCCTGTATTTCAACTGAAGGATCCTCAAGGGGCAGAACGGCGATTTTGCTTCAGGCTCTCCTGACGAGCCTGTTGGCAGTTCGAATGTTGGCGACCCGCACGACTCCGTCACTTTCAGTAATGGTGCTTTCCATTCTTCCCAGCTTCCATTGTAGTGAAGGTAGATTCTCGTTTTTGAGAACCTAGACGGTGTTTGGTGGTAGGTTTTCTGAGGAAGTACGCCACTTCCCTCACTCATGAAGTAGTGACAAATGACTCGTACTCCACTTGCGCCAAAAAATTTGTTGCATTTGGCACACACGCTTTCAACGGCTCTGTCTGTTGATGTTGAGCGACGTTAAATTCGGTTCATCGATTGCGACGAAGGCGGCCCCAATTAAAAAGTAACCTGGCGTCAGCACATCCAGGTCGTCTAGACTTTCTGAAATGGGACAAAGAGGGCGCGAATTTAATACGGCACAGATTTCGCAAACTAGAGTCCGAAGTTCATGAAATGTTAAAATGGTATTTCCAACGACGCGGTAGGAATGGTATTTCGCTGACTTGACTGCAGCCTCCCATAACCCACCGAAATGCGGGGAACGGGGCGGTATGACACCACTTGATTCTAATAGCAAAACAAACAGCGTCTAGTTCGTAGTTTTCGTTCGTTGTGAAATAGCTGCCTTAATGCGTTTAGCTCGTTTTTTTACACCAAAGAAATTCGTAGCGTTGTCTGATCAAATTGTATTGGACCTGCCACTAATGCTAACAAATCTCCTCAACGCGAAGATAAACTATGCGGTTGAAAGGTCCTCAATGACTTTGGTGGCGATGCAAACAAAAATTGAGATGTTACATTTTAGAGGCGGCCTGGTTTTGACTTCCAATTTGTAACATAACGAGGCACAAAAGTCAATGCCAGTTATTGAAAATGATCAGCTGGGCTTTACGCGGTCAGCTGGCAGCGGGCCCATGATATGTTCGACGACTTTTGGTTCTAAGCGGAAACATTTGATGCATTTGTTTATTACTGCTGCTATGAATTTTCGCTCTCTTATTGGCCAGAATTTCTGTTTAAAGGCTGCAATTAGGCTTTGAGGTCCAGCGTGCAGAAATTCATTGTGAAAAAGATGATGACGGCTTTCGTGACTGGATGATCTGTTGGGAGAATGATTGGGTGCCTTGCATAAAAGTTCAAATGTGAATGTTGAAGGCGGCCGCCAACGCGAACCAGTTCTGAGATATCCATAATTGGATGAAGATTCAGTAATTTGCTTTTAGGCGAAATTGGCTGCTTCAACTTGAATGCCTTTGATGAGTAAATGCGTGCCGTGCCTTCACGGTGAGCGACCCAGATGGGCGCGGAAGATCCTTGTATTTTAGCGACAAAAATCGGCAAATGTATGCGAATGCACGTTGCAATTTGCCAAACGAGTTTTGCTATTTGCAGCTGAATGAAATGTCAAGTTTCTCAATCAAAATCAATGTGCTTGCTGGCCAAGAAGATTCGTCCTCATGTAAAAAAGCAGGCCCCTCACACCATAATGATGATTTCAGTAGTTCGGCTGGAGTTAGATTTGAGAAGGCACTGAATTTGCTAGATTCTGTTGGAGACAAATATGTTAAAACTTGAAGGAGCTTCACGAATCCATGCAAGAACTATGGTCGAGTCAGACCAACAAAAATATGTGTAATCAAATGGAACGATTTCAGCAATGTTAGTGATCAAGTCAGATAATAACAGCGCAGCGGCCAATTCGAGTTTTGGAACAGTGAGCGTTTTTAGCGGCGCGAGCAGAGCAAATGCGACGCAACCACACCACCTGCCTTGGATCGAATATAGACACAGGCGCCATAAGCGGATATGCTGGCGTCACAGAATACGTGAACTTGCAATGAAGCATGTGGCAACAAAACAAATGGAGGGAATTTGAAACAAGCAACTGCAGAAATTTGAGACTTGTGATCCAGCCAAGAGGAGTGTAGAGATTGTGGCAAACTTTCATCCCAATTGACTTTGTCCTTCCACAACATTTGCATGAATATTTTAAGTTTAGTGACGATCGGACCTATCAATCCAAGCGGGTCGTAGAATCTAGCGATGATGCTGAGAATGTTGCGGTTGGTTGCAGGTTTGTCTGAACACTCCTGCGCGAAATGAAATAGCAACTTGTCGGAGATAGTGTCCCACACCAACCCGAGTGTTTTTGTTATGTCATAAAATCTGAATGTTTTCTCACAATCAAACTCGTGTTCACCATCCAAGGCCAGTGGTGTGTTTAAGCACCATTTGCGAATGGGGAAATGACCTTGCTACAAGAGTTCCTTCACTTTTCGGCGGATTTGCGATACTTCTTCAATGGTGTCGCCTCCAGATATTAGATCATCAACGTAGAAGTTTCTGCAAATTATTTTTGCCGCAGCTGAAAAATTCAGTTCCTCGTCGTGGGACAACTGCTGAATTGCACTGATGGCTAGAAATGCTGCTGGCTTTGTGCCATATGTTACCGTATCCAACGTGTAGATTCTGATCTCATCGTTGGCGCTGTCCCGCCACAAGATACTTTGAAGAAATTGATCAGGGTGAGACATGCGCACACATCGCTACATTTTATAAATATCTCCACATGATGCAACCATAAAAAAACGAAAGCAAATGAGTATGCTAAACATCTTGGGTTGAATGGATGGGCCGGCAAACAACAGATCGTTTAGAGAAAATCCTTACGTGGACTTTGCTGATCCATCAAAAACGACGCGTAATTTCGTGCTATAGACATCTAATTTTTAGACGCAGTGATGAGGCAAAAAATTCTGAGGCTGGTCAAGTTGCTTGATGGAAGGCGACATGTAGTTCAACTCGATGTATTCCTGCATAAATGCTGCGTATTGTGAGTGATTTGAAACACCGCAAGGCACGGCTGTAAGAGTCACCAAGGTTGTTGAGACTTGTCTTGACAGGCAGGCGAACCGAATATTCACCCGACTGAAGCACATTGCAGTGCTTCTTGAAAAATTCGTCACAAATGGCTTCCTCATCAGTGCGAGAAGGCAGTTTCCCACAGCAGCTATGGACTTCCCAAAAGCGCTGCAATATGGTTACTAAATCGTTTGCTTCCATTTGATGATCCGGATCCGTCCGCTGTGCAACCATTGCGGAACATTTGCTTTTGGCGTCGGAAATGGATCCAGTTACGACTCAGCCAAGCCTATTTTTTTGTAATAGTGGTAAATGACTGGCGATACGAATTTGGCCGACACACAAAAGATCAAAACACAAGAAAAGGCTAGCTGCAATTAGCAAGTCGATCCGTTGGCTCTTATAGAAAAGAGGATCCGCCAGCGCTAAGTTGTGTGGTATGTGCCACTCACTGTGGTTCAAATCGAAGTGAGGTTGATGATCGGTTATAGTTTGCGTAACTACACAGGAGAACTAAGCTCTTAAGTCTGAGTGACAAGATTGAGCCAAAATGTCTACTTATTTATAAGCTGTTAGAAATGAATTTCCTATGCCTGACACCAAAAAGCTCGAGCGAGAAGTTTTGAGCTGAAGGCGATTTGTAAAACGAGATAAGATGAAATTCAATTGCGACGCTGAGTCAAGCAAAACTCGACTTGGCACAAATGTCCTGGATCGGTTTTGAACTTGAACGATGGCAGTAGCTAGCATCACGTAGTCGACAATTTCTTTCAAGGCTTTGGGTGGAGTTGTGCATGAGACAGTTACTAATGACGACGACGGTTGTGTCAAAGCAGCGGGTATTATCCGTTCTTGATCGATGATCGTTGCCACTGCTGCATCCATATGCATCAATGTGTGATGCTTGGACGGGCACTTTTTGCAATGAACAGATTTGCACTGCTGCAAATTATGCCCTTTTCGAAGGCAATTCCTCCACCTGAGAGCTAGGTGTGTGAGTAAGCATAGCATTTTCTCTATTTTCCATCATCCTACATCTTTTTTCCAAAAACGTGATGTCCGTCCACCTTACCTAGATGGTAGATTTATTCGATTGCAGTAATTCGTCCCATTTCTCCTGTGTTGCGGAGTCCAATTTTGAGACAGTCAAATAAGTTAGCAATTCGTCTGAAATTTCTTGTGTTGTTGCCATATTGTTTAGCGCGCGAACGTGAGCATTAAGCTTGTCGCTCAACTCTCTTAAGTCTCGAGCAAAACCCCTCTCGACACCCTTTAGCCCGAAAATCGATTTTACGCGATAGTTTTCTTCGGTGGGCTCAAACGACCGAATGGCGTCTAATGCAACGCCACTTAGGCAGGAACGCAAGGGCTCGACCTTGCTGAGCTCACCGTTCTTGCCAATCACTGTATTGAACATGGCGAAGAAATCTGGTCTATATTGACTGGCTCAGCTCACTGTTCTTGCCAATCACTGTATTGAACATGGCAAAGAAATCTGGCCTATATTGACTTGCCAGTGGCCTGTCTAAGTGGCGTTGCATTAGACGCCATTCGGTCGTTTGAGCCCACCGAAGAAAACTATCGCGTAAAATCGATTTTCGGGCTAAAGGGTGTCGAGAGGGGTTTTGCTCGAGACTTAAGAGAGTTGAGCGACAAGCTTAATGCTCACGTTCGCGCGCTTCTGTCATTTGCTCCAGTTAGGATGGAGGTTGAATTTGCAAAAGCTGTCGGTATAGCCCGCGAGTGAGCTTTAATTTGGCCTGGCAGTAAGCGTCGGAAAACATAGGCTTTGCGTTGCCCGTCAGTTCCGCTATGTTGAGTTTTTCCAGTTTTGATTAAGCCGCATCGAAGTCAGCAATGATCTGGTATACGATGTTAATGCGAACTTGCAAGTCTGCCTCATCAAAATACATCGCTTCTTCTAAATCTAAAAAATGATTCAGCGCTGTTAATTTTCGGCACAGCGATTCCGCTTTTGTTTTATAAAAATTGATTTCACTTGTTTCCTCAGGGGCTTTAACAATTTCTGACGCCTCAGCCATGTGAATGTATTACAGAGTTCAGAAAACGGAAAAACCGGCAAAGAGCGATTCACAAGTGCACTGACCTCTGGTAAGAAACCGCAATGTATATAAACGAACAGTTGTTTGTTATGTATTTTGTATAGGGTGATTTTTTAAGAGTTAAGTTTTTCAGGTTGCTAGCATTGTTTAGTAATAGTGTCAAAATGTCATCTGTTAAAGTGAAAAGTTTTCAGTATACTCTGCCATTTAATCTTGGAAAAACTTACAAACGAGCACCGATTGCAAATTATTGAAATTTATTATCAAAATTCGTGCTCTGTGAAAAATGTGCACCGTTTGTTACGACCATATAATGGTCGTCATAATCGACCTGGTGAGTCAACAATTCGTGCTGTTATCAGCCAATTTAGCACCAAATTTACTTTGTTGGACATTAAACCATCGACTCGCATGCGTACAGTCCGTACCGAAGAGAATATTGCAGTCGTCCAGTGTTAATGAGGATCATGAAATGTCGTCGCCGTTCTCAGCAATTGGGCATGTGTTACTCAACCACATGGAAAATTTATTTACCTATAAAGATGAAGCCACCGCTTTAATTCACCACTATGTTTGTGTGCACGAGTTTTTATGTATATATCACGTCGGGGTCACCAATGTTTGAGGGTAGACACTATTTTTTTTTCATTTTTGAATTTCTAGACAAACACTTGTGGCAATTAAATTAGAGTTAAGCGATTGGAGTTTTTAGAATAAGTTTTATTTGCACTGAACTGACTTGCTTCAAGATGACAAAATGACAAAGTGTATAAAATTAAAATTAAAATCATCTGCTTATATAGTATGGTATAGATATATTTGTGGTGAACGGACGTGTCAACA
>JBAMBQ010003213.1:0-17083 GCA_037044495.1 Stegana nigrithorax | reverse complement strand
TGAAGTTCATTTCAATAGAAGCTCTCGTCTCTATTAACAAAAACTGGCAAAGTCGATTTTAACCAGCGAAATCGTTTACAATGGAACACAATTTCTCCCCTATTGGCCAAAGCTGGCCGCAGGGGACAGTAACACAGTAACTAATATTTCACTGGATGGATATAGTAATACATATATGTAAAGGTCATAAGTATATGAACAGATTAGATACTTGAATACATAAGAATATAAATATATGTGCATAGAAAAAAATAAAAAGTAGGTGGTTGGATACGGACACAGTATAGAAGTAAACACTTTATATTAGGAATGTATTATAAATATAGTGTAACGTTATTTCAATAGTAAAGAGAAAAAAGAGCTCGAAGACGCAAATACCATCCAGATGATACTGAAAAGCACGAGAAGCCCTTTAAAAAGGGTAATCCCACAGAAAATTTTCACTGCCTTCCTCTATGCAAGACACAATGCATGGGAAAACGAAATGATTGCCAGAGATAATTCAAGGCAGGATTCAGAAAAGGCTATTCGACGGAGGACAGCGTTTTCGTTTGGACATCTATAGCCAAAATGCTATTAGAAAATAAAAAAAACATGTTTGTATTTTTTATTACATTTAAAACCGAGTTTGAGTCGGCGGATCGCAGGAGTCTAATGTAAAAACTCAGTAACTGCGGGTTATCTTACAAGGTGCTATAGAGACTCCTTACTAACCCATTTTCTTAAAAATCTCCAGTTGCTCACATACGCTAGCATTGCACTTCGGTTTTATTGTATAAGATACAGCAGACTGCCAAGAATTGTGAAAATCGAAAAATAGCAGAGCAATCATTCATTTTCTTCTATATTTTCTATTTTAGGCGGGATTAGGTCTCTAACTGGCAAAGGCCGCAGCTGTCAATGGCGAAGCTAACACAGGTTGTGAACGACGAAGACACGGGAGTCTTTGCATACTAACAGAGAAGGCAAATATAAATGAAGATTGGTAATTAACCGGTATGTTTAGTTAAATAGTCATAGCATTAGCATAGCAGAAATAGCAATCAGAAATGAGATAGAAGGTGGCATTGAACTTAAACGCCCCGCGATACAGTATCTCGTTAATAACGGTGCAACCATGTCTAATAGGCGAATGCGAGTGGCAGTGACTGACGGCCACAGCCAAATCACTGTGAAGTAATATAAGTCTATAGTTCTGACTCTAAATATTTAGAAAAAAATGCTTCGTATAAAAAAACTAAAACAAACTAAAAAGGGATGGCTGGATGGCTATGATGTTTGTACACTTACCCAATATTGCCACAACCTCATCGTCTTGGATTACCTCCAGACTACCCGTTACAATGAAACACAGACTGTCAATGCTCTCGCCTGTATGGTAGAGCAAGTCACCCGGCGCCGAGTGAGACATCATGAAGTGCATTGCTAATGCGCGTAAGCAACCATCCGAGGCCAGACGAAATGCTGGATGCTCGTTAAATACTTTGCGATTTAGATGAACACATATGTCAGCCTTCATATCTTTCGGACAATAGTTTAATACCTGCGAAATGCGAAATGAAGCCATGGTGGTATGGGTACAGAAATGGTTTAATGCAATGGGTGAGAAGAAGTTGGCTTGATTGGTTTGTTGCTTGCCGGCCAGTTGGGTTACGTGATTTATGATTATTGTTGTAATGTTTCAATTGTAGGGATATGGCATAAATACGAAACGTATTTGGAACGTACATAGTGGGAAGAGGAGCGTTGAAAAGTAACGTAACATTTAGACACAAAGACATTGAAAGAGTGTGTGTGTGTGTGGGCGTATCTCGAAGTGTTTGTTTATGTATAACTATGAGTTACTTTGATCTAACAATTTGGATGCACCTGTCAATGTCAAGCCATGCTGATATCATGCTAAGTAGCTAGAAATGTTACATTGCAACAGTTAAGGATCAAACTCTTAAAATGAAGTACTAATCAAATGTTTTCTTTATGATTGTACAATTTTATGGAATTAAAAATGAAGGTTCTAATTCTTTTACTTTTTATTGTTAATAATGATAATAGCGAAATCAACTGACCGTTGCCGTTATTTAAACAATTTAGTAGAAACTTACATTGGAAAGTTACTTTATTGATTTAGAAAGATCAATGAGATATCGTTTAATATTCATGAGGTTGAAAACATAATAATGCACTGAACTCATTTTAATGCAGGCTAGGAAAACACATATCTTCAAACTGTGACAAATTTGTGGAACTTGAAAAAATTCAATTGCATGCAGATAGTCGCCGTTTGCATATGACTTTCGAATACAGATTAATCAACATATGCAACCTTACGTGGTAACGCAGAATGTAAATATGTGAAGTGTGTAAAATATGTGTTTTTTCTATTCTTCGCTGGTAATAGCAATAAAATTCTTTTGATGCTGTGCTCTATGGAATTGAAATTTGTTGATTGCAAACTCAGGTGCATGTGATGGCATTACTCTTTTCCTTCCTTATTTTGATAGGCATAAACTACAGTCAACGAAATTGGTATAAAGGTTATTTTTGATTTTTGCTTTCAAACATTTTAAAAATAACCGCTTTTTAAAATGCATATATTTTTTTGTTCGTTTTGTTCTCTTTCTTTAATTTACATATTTAAACCAAACGTAATATCTCAAGCAAGCAATTGCTTATGAAACCGTGTTATGCTTCATAGACAGCCGCTAATTGGTTTAAAGTTCATCTAAAGGCATGAATTTGACGGACGCTTTTCGTTTTGGCTTTCGTATCAGTTTTTGTTTTTTTTTTTTTTTGAATGATTTAGATTTGATTTAAAAAAAAAGAAAGAATTTTAGAAATTGAGTTAGATAGTTATGCACACATTTGAAATTAACATACATACGTACATCGTGCGTGAGTTGGGCGTCATTTAGTTTGCATTAAAGCTTACCTCAAGTTTGAAAAGTTATATTCTTGATGTAGCTCATTTTTAATCATTACAAGTTTTAACGCTCAATCGATGCGCTAATTTAAGCTTTTTTTGTTTATTATTTAAGACGTATTCATTTTACCAAGCAAGCTTAGTAAACTCTAAAAAAATATACATATGTATGTAAAACGATTGCTTAGCTTCATCAGGTCAGGATATTGGATATTTCAGTTTGTAGAAATCAGCTCTAAAGCTAATTTATTGATTACAACTTTGTCAAAACTATTACATTTGAGTATTAAAACGATAGTTTCTTTTTTTTTACAAAAGGATGCACATTGCAGAAAACGATAACTTAGAAAAGTAGAATGAGAACATGCATTTTCTTCCAAACTTCAAAAAGTATCCGCTGTTTTTGATCGTGTTGATACCCATAAATCGTGAAACACTAATCCGATTCTGCTAAACGAACACGTGTTTGAAAGGTGACATTTCAGGTTCCTTTTTTTGTAAAGACAGTTTTGTAATTCGTCGCTTGTGTAATAAGTTATATTGAGGGCGAAGTGCATCTTTGATATCGCAATTTCCGGAACGGAGTCGAGCAAACAACTCCTGGGTCCGGCGTTAACTAACAGAATCCAATCTATTAACTGCACAAATTATTCGGTGTGTTTTTGAAATGGTTTTAATTTTTTATAGTAAAAAACATCACATAGCATATTCCTTCAGATATTTCACTCATTTTCAAACCAATATAACTTTTCACATCAGCAACGAACTACAAAACAGTCTGCACACAACTTTAGCCTGAAATTTCAACTTTCAAACACGTGTGCGTTTGACAGAATCGGATTAGTGTTACACAATATGTTGGCAGGAGTGTCCTCCTCAAAGGGACAGACGCACCTTTGCTACTGATGAAAATTACTTTATCCCCTGGTTCTGAATTCCGTAGCGGAGTTGAACTTTTGGAACTCCTTCGATAACACATTTGGTGTTCTGAATTCCGTATAAGTTTGTTATTGATATATTTAATTTTTAGTCAGCTGATTTGGTTTTTGTTTGTAAACATAAGAGTGTAAAATCAGTGAAAATGTTATTTGCATTCACAATTCCTCATTTTTAGTTTGGAAGATGGCGAAAATGAATGATTTTGTTAAAATAGCAAAAGTTAACGAATGGAGTTGTACTCCAAATCTAATGTTTTGACAACTCCGCTAAAGAAATGCAGAAACGGAATTCAGAAACAGGGGGAATATATTTAATGTTGATACAATGTTAACCAAATTGAGATTTAGTTGTTCATTATTCTCAAATTTTACAATGTTGTTATGAGATGCGCTTCTATATTCAGTTAATTCTTTGCTGGCCTTCTCAACCAGAGAACTGCTATGATTTGCTCGCACAGAGTATTTTATGCGCTGTCCACACCAAGTAGTTTAGCCCGATTACGTCTAAAGTCATTTTCTGAAGCATGCTACGGATCCGTAGTAAATTGCTTCGGAATGAAGTTAGCAGCGACAACAGAGGCGTGGGAACGAAAGTCGAAGTTCATCCGACTGTACTTTTGCACTGTGTAATTTGCATGCTGCATGCAGCCTGCCGGCTACTGACCGAACTAAGCAGCATGCAAATATCGCAGTGCAGGAAGTCAGGCATATGAACTTCGGCTTTGCTTTCCTATGCTTCGGCCGCTGGCAGCGTTACACGAAGTAAAATACTGCGAAGTAAATTAGCTAAATCTGACTAAAGTAGTGTTTGTGGACAATGCATAGCTCGTGTTGAGAATGGGTGCTTGTACCATACAATATGCAAATATTTACAAAGACACATATTCTTACGAGGGAATGCGTTGTAGGAAACGGCAAAAGACTTACACAGGTACAAGATGCAAAACTGAAACAATTACCTTTTCGGTGTCCAAACCCTTGGTCATGGCCCACGTTGAGACGACATAGTCCATGACTCGCTCGCTGAGAGCCTTCGGCACTTCGTGCAGTTTCATAAACTCGCGTACGTTGTTCAGCATGTCATGATATTTGGCAGTTGCTGAGGTCATTTGCTGTATGATTGTTGTCACATGACCGAAAATCGTAGCGTACAGCAGGGCTACGCGTTGTAAACATTAGTCGGTAACAAAGAAAAAAATGAATTTGTTAGTAAGTTGATGCGGAATAGAGTATTGTGCAAATACACACAGTGGCTCAGAGCTTATTTGTAACAAACTTTTTTAAAACATTTCAATTGCTATAACTTTAAAACTGAGCAGCATTTTGCAAAAATGTAAATGCACATTTCGAAACCAAATACGAATTTAAAAAAGCTCGATAATTTGTTATGCATATTTACTAAACTTTAAAGTTAACTCATGTACAATATATTCCTTGGTTTTAAAGATAAAGTCATTCAAAGGTTATGAGCCACTGCAGCCTAAAAGATTGGCTTGTAATACATGAATGTGTGTTCTAACTAAGCGAGAAGAACGTGTAATACCACAGAGGCACCAATAATTATGCGTACATTACTGTTTTCAGAGTTGCAGCTTACATAATCAAAAAAATAAATATAAAACATTCGTCAAATCTCGTGAACCCGTCTTTATACTTTGCTTTATCACTGCAAGCATTTTCAAACACCCCCCAAGTTACTAGGTTTATACCTCATTGCATATATTACCAGAACTTGCTAAGTTTAAGATGATGTCATTCTGAAAATTGGAATGTACTCATAGTTATTGGTGGCTCAGAGGCACTGTATGTTCTTTGTAATGCTAGATGAACTAGGTATTGTGTGTTTACGTAGATCGTGTAAATATAATGTTAACCTAATTAATTTTTAATATTTGTACTTTATATACGTATTAATTGTTATTTATCACATTTGATGGTGTGATTAAAGATAAGTAGGTTGTCTACTTGCGTCGGTTATGGTTTAGTGCGCATGCGCGGCTAGAACAGTAATAATCGCTAAAAATTAATATACAGCGTATTGCGTAAATATTCATAAAATATGAAATTATTACAATAAAGCCTCATATGCTTTTTTTTTACTTTTTCTATTGTTGTTAATTTAAAAGTCATAAACTTTTTGCCGGAAAATAAGAAGGTAAAATACTCTTGTAGTAAAATTGGTTGTAATAAAGCTACTCCGGGGGTGTAGTTTCAATGCAAGAGTCGATCAGAGATGTCGCCTTTTCGAGTAACAGAATAGTGAGCGATGTCTCATGGGGGAGTGGCCGAACTCTGGTCCCATACCCAGATGAAATATCAAATGAAGTACCGAAGACCATAGTCCTCTCCCAACCAGCACCGTTTGTGGTAGAAGGAGTGGCAACATTGCATTGGAAAATCCACGTGTATCATGGTGAACCGCCTTCAACATGGCGAATTGGCGAAATATTCTCAGTATATATATATAAATATATAAATTTAAGTCGTATCTTCACCGATTTTAGTATGCAGATTATATCTCTGGTTGGTACTGTTCGTGTGCCCGTATTTGATTACAGGAACGCGACGGTGCCAAACTTAGTTGGGGAATCACTAGCACACTAATGTGGCAGCTCCACCTTTCGAAGCAAAACCAGCAAAAAGAGACTGAAGCAAGAGAGTCAAATATAACAAAACCATAAGCGTAAGAGCAATGGGAGATGAACAGAAAGGCCAACATCAATTCCAGCAATTATTAGTTCTAGCTGCGCTGTTTGTGCATGGGCGTAGTGGCGGCTTTAGCCGAAAAAGCATACTTGTGTGCCAATTGAAAAATATTATATGCAACTTTATATGCAGAAAAATGGCCAAGTTACTAGTTGCACAATTTTTTTCAAGGCATTTTCTAAGATATATAGTTTTTATGGGAATTAAAATTTTTGCGCGTTGGAAATATGACGCGGCAACGGAACGTGTCGAACACAGCACCTGCAATGATCATCATGCAGATGGTGAACACCTTCTCGTTGTCCGTCTCAGCGGCGACATTGCCGAAGCCGACCTGTAAAAGACATGGTGCATGTAAAATTTTACGTAGGTCCATCAGGGGCAAGCAAAAGGAAAAAACGGAATAAAAGAGAGAGAGTGATACAAATATTTATATAGAATTCATAATTTTTGAATATTGCAGAGATCTTCATAATTATGGAACTTACCGAGGTCATGCAAGTCATCGTGAAGTACAATGCCGTCACATACATACTCTTGCGTGAGGGACCATTCACGAGCTCGGGGCCGGTGTCATTGCTCCAGATATATGAATATGGGGATTGCGTAACATTGGCCAGCTTCCAGAGCCAACTGTATTGAATCTGCGAAGAATTTACACATATCAGTTTGCATTATGCACGTTACCAGATTTTGTTTCAAACTGACGCCATTATCTGCATCGCTGCGTCCAATCGAGTACCAAATGCAGGCTAGCCAATGTGCCACTAACATATAGAAACAGAGCAAAAGTATAAGCATAGCAGCGCCGTATTCCAGATAGCGATCTAGTTTCCGTACAACACGTCCAAGCCGCAGTAGGCGCACCACTTTTAGTGCACTGAACAGCGAACCGATGCCGTCCTCGTCGCGATCGAAGGCATTGAATACATCGTAAGGCAAACAACTTAGTAGATCGATGATAAACCATGACTTTAGGTAGTTCATGCGAATGACTTTCGGGTCGCTTACTACCTCACCGCCGGGACCCACAAAAGTTGTGTGGAAATTTAAAACTGAGAGCGAGAGTCATGCTTTTAAGATAAATCGTAAGCTTGGCAACTTTTACTTACCAATATCTATAAAGAATATAACATCCACTATGGAATCGACAACAAGTAGTGAAACGTCTTCTGATGTTTTATTTTTAAACGCTACATTATATGGTACCTGCGGTTAGAATAAATTGCAGTTATATATAATAATACTGTCATTATATTATGATATCTAGACACAAAGACCATATCCAATACTATCAAAAATTAAATTAAAATCACTACATATACAGGTTTTTATAATAACAGTAGTATCACAAAGACTGTTCACTATATAGAAAATATTTATACTTGGGCGTTAATATTACAGCCCAGAATTCTGTTAAGTGTTTAACATGGTTTCTTTTGGTATCAACTACTCTTGTTTTGATTTTTGGTTGTAATATTATCGTTTTTGTGGGGCTAGCCGAATGATGCGCATATTTGTATTAGCGTTAAATGGCTTTTCCTTTTATTGGGTCCAGGTCCTCGAATACAGTTACACTGGAAAATCAATGATATGAACGCCACTACAGTAGCAACAGCGTTTTGGACTTATAGGATAGACAGGTTTAGTTTTCCGACAGAATAACAATAACAATAACTACCAAATAAAACCAAAGAACGCAGTTTGAATCCGCTCTATTCATGTTCATACCACAGCATACCACCCTCAATTAAAGAGTAAGTAAATAGTAATTTGAAATCAATAAGAAAAAGTTGTGTTCTTATTTTTCCTCTTCTTTCGAATTCTTTGGCTCAAAGTTCCTGCTACAATTGCGTCTGCTGTGAGGCAAGATTAGTGAAAATAAGACAATTTATTTAATTTGGCATCTCGGAGTTTATTATTTGATAGCGTTCATGGAATGTCGGGACGAAATACACCCATGATTTCTCATTCCCGTCAATTGTCACCTTCTACAATATAAAATCTCGCTTTTTCGAATTTCCATGATGCTAAGGAAATTTATAAATAAAAAGTTCGCGACCTTTGGTTCAAAAATCCAAAATTTAAAGCCTGGTTACGCATAGATGCAACATAATCATTGTGCGTGTTTTGCAACTATTGTAAATGCAATTGAATAGCTAAAATTTCTGATTTACGTGCACATGCCGTTACAAAAAAACATCAAAGCTCTGTTGGCGCCGAAGGTCGAGTAAATAAAATGAACTTTGTTAAGCTGCCAAGAACATCCGGACAAGAAGTACACATTTGCCTATTTGTTGCTCAACATACGGCAATAACACCAGCAAATTATTTGAGCCATATTTGCGCGGAAAAGATTAAAGATAGAGCAACAGCTTCCATCGTCCATCGTACAAAATGTGCAAACCATATAAACAATGTGTTGGCTTCACATTTTATTGAGCACTTGCATGACCACATTGGTTATGCCAAATTGCTAAACGAGTCTACAGATATTGGCACAACAAAATATTTTCATTTTCACATGTGGACTACGAAGAGCCAATAAATGCTGCTCCAATTATTCTATTTCACTGAAATTGCTACGTTAAATAGGAACAAACGATTCTATCAACAGCGCTGACGAAAAATTTACTTTGCTTAGGAGTGCAAAAAATGAACACACTCTTTATTTTCTCTTTTAAAATACGAAAGAACCAAAGAGTTTGTTTCTACATCGAAGTCAAGCACAAATGATACATATGAAAGAGAAGCAGAGCTAACACAAACAATGCAACAAAAACTAAGGACAGCATCCAGCAGCAAGGGTTCAATGCTTGCAAACTACGCTTAAGAGAGTTGTGTCAATGATTAATTATTTGGAGTGCAGAAAGAGTGAAGAAAGAGAGCCTTAGCGAACTCAGGATTACGCGCAATTAGGAAACCTGCGATCACATTATTTTCACAAGGCTTAAACCCACGCCTTACTGTTTGCTAACCATTGGCTATAACCACTAGGCTATGGAGACTTGCTACAAACCGTTGTTAATTATGTGTTTATTAACAGAAACGTTTGATACGACATCGCTCGATAACAATGTTAATGTAACAACGCACTATTAGTGCGCCACAATTGTTTTCAGAAAAAAACATTTATCTATATCTAAATATCTAAATCTAAATCTATATCTACTATATATAAAAATGGAAGGGCTTTCTTTGTAACGCCATATCAACCGAAAATACCAAAAAAAATATATCATTTGAAAGCCATCTGAAAAATCTTAGTTTTGGTTTTTTTTTTTTTATTAAAATTAGTTCAGAGACAAAGATGGGATCACGGTTTTATTACGTTACAACAACCACATTGAAATATTGTAGTGCACATACAATAAAATAAGAAGTTCGCTCTTACGCTCTTTTGCTTGGCAGCAAAGCATGATGACTATTTGCTTTGTTAGATATGCACCTTCATACCATTGCCGCAAAATTGCCGAATTGCACTGTTGGAATAATGGCTTTCTTTTCAAAGGCTTCCGCCATATTCTGCATGGTCCATTATTATAGTAAATCATGCATTTGGTTTCCTGACAATAAACTAAATTATCCCAGTAGACGTTATTCTTCAGCACATGGATATTTTCCTTTGAAAGCAAAAAGTATAATTTTTTTGGTTATAAAGATGCAAAATTTAATGTTTTTTCGATGTCAAAAAGCATTTACGCCAGACGTATATAAAATCGTTTTAACTGCAAACAGAAATTATATATAGTCAATAAAGTATTTTGCCTCTTGGCTTTCAAGCAAAAATTTAACTTTGTTGGCTAATAAAATAAGAGCAATGGTAAAAAAAAGAACAGTTAAATTTTTTCTTCGGTGTAAATTCATCGGAACATTTTATATTGCCATATATTGAATCTCATAATTTCAAATAGCTGAATAGCCAATATTGTTACCTAACCCTTTCGGACGATTTTTGGCGGAACGACATTAACAAATTGGTCGAGAGATGGGCTGAGGTCGTGAACAGCAACGGAGAGTACATCATTGATTAATTTATTATTATAATTATGTTTTTCAAAAAAAAATTTGTCATAAAATCTCTAGGAACTTTCTGCACAACCCAATACAACTAATATGCAATGTATGCATGTATGTACTATCTTGATACTATTTCTGAGAGACAGCAGTTCTTTTAGAATATTACAACAAAGCTACATTTTGTCGTCTTTGTTGGTCTACAATGACTAAACCAGTGACTAAAACCCTGATGAAAACCGTGATTGCGGCCGTATAATTTAACCGATTTAAAAAACAATATGATATATAATTGAATTTTTTTTTTGTTAAATCGGTTCAGTAATTTTGGAAATTTGCAAGAAAGAAAATTTTTCCTCTTTCATTTTTAATCAAATGGATTTATTAAAATCAAGTTGAAATAAAAAAATAAAACAAGAATAAAAAATTAGTCGACAGCAGGAGTGGCAAACCGATGCTCTATACATTGCGCTATACCGTGTACGAGTATTGAAAACGTTTGATTAAAAATGTATTAAGTGCAGTTTCAAAAAAATTAACAATGGTTAAAATTCTGTACAAATGGATTTCTGCCGAACATTATCATAAAGTTCCGCCCACGTGCATTGAAACCAACAACAAACTGGTTCAAGACATAACTCTTATAAGATGTGTCAATAAATTTGAAGTGAATCATGAAATATAACAAAATGATGTCGTTGATGCCAGCGTTCTTGATAAGCATGTGTATGTGAGAGAGAGTGAATGTGCGAAGGTTTTTGGATGTGATGAAAAACATGAAATAATGAGCAGAACTTGAAAACAGGTTTAAATCTAAAAAAATATTCTTAAGCTATATAAAAAATTACCCCCAAACAACATAAACAATATTTGTTTATCTGAAGGTTATTAATTTAAAAGAATCAATATCTATATTTTTCGTATGTAACTTTCTTTTCAGACATATGTACATACATGCTAGAGGGCAGCATGAATACATTCAAACTTTAGTTAAACTAGGTACTTTGAATACTGAACTAAATTTTCGATAGCAAAAATCTAAAGAAATGAGATCCGTTTTTGTATGAATATCGAACAATATTTAAATCGATATGAATAAATAAGAATGAGCATGAATTATTGATTTAATGAATGCGAATGATTGAGTACTCCATAAAGAAAAAGACTACTACTTAGTTTATCATGTCTTAGGGTTTTTAAAATTACAATTAGATAAAAAAAGGTATATTTTTTTATTTTTATATCAACATTTTAATGCAACCACATCATTTTATTATTATTATTAGGCTTAGTTCGTATATACAGTAGGAACTCGTTAATCTGGATAATCCCTAATCCAGATTGTCCCAAAATCACTGTAATCCGGATAGTCCAAAAATTTAAAATTTCTATTATGTCCCTTTTAATCCAGATCGAACAAGGTTTTGTTCTGTTTTGTATTGTATGTTTTATAATGCAATAATACATTTTTTTTTTGTTTTCCGTTCTACTCCGCTAGGGAGCATAGGTCCTCTATTATGCTCTGTTAGGAGCAAATGTCTTGACTTGATCCCAGGTGCACACTTTGTTATGCTTTTATTGGGTTTTCGATGTGCGTGGCCGATCCATTTCCACTTCCGGCAGCTGATCTGTTTACTGATAGGTTCTTCATTTATATAAAGTCCCACAGATCGATGTTTGATATATGGTCTGGCCAGAACACGTCGCATAGGATTCGAAAGCACTTATTGATGAAGACCTGCAGGTTTTGATTAATAACTCTGGTTTTCAGCCATGTTTCACTGCAATATATTAGGATGGATTTTATGCACGAGTTGAGCTTCGTCTTCTTTGATACTTTTCTGTCTCTTAATATTTTGCACAAACAGTCGAAAGCCGATCGGGCTTTGGACAGTCTGCTTTTAGCATCGTCAGTCACGCTACCTTTGCTCGATTTAACAGTACACAGGCACAAGAACTATGTCGCCGTTGGTAGTTTTTGTTAAATCTGGACCGCACCAATTCATCTCTCTTATACCCACGATCTCAATCCAAAGCCTGGTAATTTAATTTTCACATTGTCCAAGTTTAAATGTTTCTTTCATCGTGCGTGCATTCCATTAGCCTATTATTTTTCATTATGCAATTCCGAAGGTCGTTAGCTTTGTTATTCCAGAGTTTATATCAGATTTGTTATATCTTTTGTTAGTTTCAGTAATAATTTTTTAATTAAACAGGATACCCGATTAGCAGGTCGCTGTCGAGCCTTGTTTAATGGTGATGCCATCTGTGGTGTTACCATTCTTCATTTATTTGTTTTTGCTCAAGAACATGGTACATCTGCTGTTGGCGAATGAAGAATGAGAGGATTCCACGCATAGGAGCATGTATGAGAAATGCTGGACGGTTGGAGCCCGAGCTAAGATCGTCGGTGACATCACGAGTATGTGGTAAATGAACATGGTGCGAAAAAAAAAATACTTCATGATAGGGAGGCATAATGATAATTGCAATTTGAATGTCTCATATGCCGATTTGAATGCTTACATGCAACCCTCTAATACGTGCACATTATGCTCATCTTACTTTACCAAATAGGTATTCAAAAACACTGGATGCAGAGAGTGTTTGTCAATCCTATACAGTTCTCAATAAACTTTCCAACTATTCCCTGGTAGTAATTAGTTTAAAAATGTATATTAAAGGTATCGAAACGGTTGCATTATGATTTAATGAGGTAAACTTTTACTTCAATCCAGTGTTTTGTGTCCCACCACGTTTCTTTCTATTTTAATTTTTGTGATTTTGCAAATGATCAGTTTCTTCCGACCTCTAATTCTAATTTAATAAACTAAACTTGCGCGTGTCTTATGAATGGCAGTATCCATTGATGATAATTGCTTACCTCAATCGAAGGCATCTGAACTGCTTATATGTTTGGCTTGTCGTTGACAGAAATGAATTGGTGTATAGTACGAGTATGTGAATCAAAATCGAAACGGTTTTGAGTATTTTTATGAATGATCATGTTTGGGTGCGCTTACGTACATGAATTGATATAAGCTTATTTGCTCTGAACCAAATTGTAGTGAACGAAAATATTGTGTGGCGATGTATAGAGTTGTTGGGTTGTTCTGTTTTGTGTTGATTGTATTCGACTTTGCTATGTTGTGTGCTAAATGAAATGACAGATGATCATAGAAATAAACAAATTTTGGCTTAGCTGATGCAGCGCCACTTACCATAATGGCGGTATAAAATGTTAAACATAATATCACCCAATCCCATATTGCTTTAAATGCACAATAATGCAAGAGTATATGTGGTGGTGTTTTTGGCGCTTCCTGTCTGTATTGTGGCATAATATCCGCGCTTAGTGACATCATCTGCAAAAATTTAAACCAAAGATGAAATTAAGCAATGGAAAGCAAAAGCTTTTAATTGTATAATCCCAAATTCCCTTCTTGCTTTTATTTTATGAACTCGATTAAAAATTAATTACACAATGCCCTGATAAGAGCGGCTTTAAATTTTCCTAACTTTTGAGAAAAATATTCACCCAGGCATTTCTTCTCGTGACAGAGAGAGAGAGAGAGAGAGAGAGACCGATAGATAGAGAAAAAAAAATAATAAAAAAATTAAAAACCCAGTGGGAAAATCGATTTATTAAATTATATTCCTAGAATGGACTGATATGTAGATACGCATAACAAAGACAAATAAGATGGTCACTCCTGTCTCGAAGAAGAAGTCGAGGTAACATACTATCATTCAGTTTCATTTATTCATTTCATAGTCACAATAAAACAAACAATAGTGTTGCTCCGTTGGCAGTGCACAGGTTTAATCGCTAATACTATAGTGGGGTATATTTATTGTATACATAGTTTTACGTCTAACCTCTCGATAACTAGGTATTCTACTCAAATTTCAGCCATCCACATCAAAATCAATATAAGAAATGTCTATTTTCGCTTATTCAGATTTGTATTTGTTAAAATTAGATTTCATAAATAACGACAACTCCATTAGCTATTATGAATTTATTTTGTATGAGTGTCGAAATGAATTTCAACTTTAAACTTTCTACACTTCCTTCTAGAATTCATCTGTTTGTGATCTCTTCAAGTATAGATGCAATAAAGCACATGATAATCAAACAATTTATATGTGTATATTGGAAATAAATTGATTTCAACATTTAATAAACAACATTATTAATATATAATAGATAAATTTAAGATAAAACTAAAACTATTAGATTTAAGAAAATAACAATGTTAAGGATTAAGATACACTTACTAGAACTGAAACATTTAACTCACAAACTAGTATTTAAAACTCCGAAGTAAAACTTAATCACTCTGATGGATGCAATTTTAATCAAACAAAGAGTTTTTACATGGCTACCACTCACAGTAATTTTTTTAAATTAATAAATTTTGTATATAAAATGCACATACGTTTATCGAAAGATTAAGCAATAAATGACTCGGAACTGGTTAAAAATACTTTAGAAAAATGGTTTTTTACATACATATGACGCCGATATAAGCATATCAATTTCTGATACTTATTTGAACACTGGATTCTGATACTGAGTAAGTTCGTTTGCATATAATATAAATGTCTTATTATAAGGACAATTGTTTGATTGTTACTTACATGCGCCAAATTTGATTGTTTAGTAGGATCTTTCAGTGTTGGTAAATGTGCACTGAACTGTCGACTTCTGGTCACTGAGCGCGCTAATTTCGCAAATTTTGATAGACCTAAAACTGGAAGTAGCAAATTTACTGATGATGAGCAGATTTTGCCTATCGATTTGAAGTTGTTGTATGTGCAAAGTGTAAAGCTCAGCTTACCACCCTTGGTATCCTCGCTGTCGATTGGCTGTTTTAGTGCTGTTATATCGCGAAATGTTAAAAGAAATAACACAACTAAGTCCCTTTCGTTTCGAATCGGCGCCACTTGCAGCAGTAGCCATAGTGGAGTTTCTGTTTCAATGAGAGTTGCATTAGCAAAAAAAAAAAAGACAAAGACAGAAATGAGACAATTATTCTTTACTTAAAACGAAGAGTTCGTTATATAAGTTACATAAAAATACTTGACACTATTAATGCGCAAACGAATAGTTGTAAATGGTAGTCAACCGCTATGTTTTTATAACTCGACTATCACATTTGCCACAATGATTGTAATTTACAGAAATAAAAGAGAGGAATCAGCAACGATCATTACCAGTTACTCAACACAGCCAACAACGGCTTTTTAATGTAATTTGCGGAATATTGATGCAACGTGATATTTAACAGTGATTCGAACTGGCATGTTAGGTCGAAGTTAAACTGGGATTGAACTTTTCAGTTATTGTCACAGCTGAAACATAAACATAGCATTAGAATTACTTCAGCTAACATAGCCAGTTCGAACCTCGAACCCTGAGCACCATATTCCAAAACACTTGCATCATGGTTTCAAGTAGTGTAGGGCTCATAAAATTCCTTAGACCTACGATAAACCCAATAATATATTTAGCTTTATTAGTAAGAAGTAGAAGAAATGTGTCCAACATTTCTGGCTGATTCACGCGCTTGCTCATGAATTCCCCAAAAATCTTAAAGATACACCTAACTCTAACTCTCACACTACTTCATCAACCTCGCTTTTTAATCGTTTGTTTCTGATATTATTGTTTTTATTGGTTTTTTTTTTTATTGACTTTACTGAGACTTGAGTTAACTCCACCATCCTAAATAGAGAAATTGTATTTAGTAAGGAAGTGGTGTTGTTCTGATATCCGTATCTGATATAACATCGCAACGCATTTCTGTTAATAATATGTATGACATCGAGTTGGATAAAAACTACTGTATTTATTTAACTTGTTTTTACATTCCCCCACTTTTCTCGGACCCAGCTTATTCCTCTACACATCTCTATAAAGATCTACTCACTGTTTTAGGTGACTTCAACTTAGCTCATTTAACATGGTGTGCGAATATTTCATCCAATTTTTAGATTTCTGGTTCTCAACATGACTTCCTCGATGGTCTGTTTGATCTATCTCTAGATGAAATTAATTCTGTAACTAATTGCTCCGATAAACTCCTTGATCTTGTTTTTGTACCTGATTCCTGCTGCTGCGATATATCTACCATTAGCACATTGTCCTACTCTGTAAATTGTACTCCGACTTGGTTCCTCACCAAATAACTATGCCAAAATCAGCTCCTCTCAAAATTTATTTGGTTTCAGTAAAATCGATTTCTCTACACATAATTATGACTTATTATGAAAACACATCTATAATAAGTATGTAAGACATCCTTTAATTATTCGACGGAAGTTCTACGACGGACTCCTGACTTATAATATAACTCTTATATGGCATTACAATTACCCTTTATGTAAATTCTAGCCAATCAAAAGTCTCACTTTTACTCTGGTCTTTTCAACCCCTAAACAAGATGTATGCGAAAAACTTCTTCAAATAGTCGTTAATATTTTTTATAACCTTTAT
>JBAMBQ010003210.1:0-33496 GCA_037044495.1 Stegana nigrithorax | reverse complement strand
GGTAGTGGTTTTGCTGCATAAAATCTTGATGCTGTCGCTCATGGCAGTGCAAAATGTTGCTGTGTAGAAATATAGCCGCTTCACATGTGACGTCGTGGGTGTACCGTACGTCCGTATGTATGTGCGTATACTAAAAATGGGTCACAAAGCTCATACAGCAGCACCGGTAGCGACGATCAGTTTTAGCATTTGACGTGTTGCTGCCTCTGAACACTATAGCCGCGTTTGCGTTTGCGAAATGGTGAGACGAAACTAAAACTGAAGTCGCGTTATTCGTTGTTATTTTTTAGAGGTTGCTGTGCCTGCCCGACTGAGTGTTTGACGCGTGTTTGAGTATGCAACTTTTTTTATTTTCTCGTATCTACTATCTTTTCTGTTCTTTCTTTCGGCTTACTTGTCCGTCCGTTCTCGTTTCTTTTGCCAAACGAAATGTATAACCGGAATGAGCGTGCATATGTTTGTGTAAATGAGTTAAGTACTGATGATGAATGATGGAATACGAGTTGTTCGCTACTACTTTTATGTTGTGCTGCTAAGGTTTGCCTTTTTTGTCACAAATGTAACGTCTTTTTACCTGTCTGAGCTGGCCGAACTCGATGGATTATAAAATTTTATTTGTTTTGCCTGCGTCACAGACATTTCTTTTTCTGCAATTCAACCGAACTAGCAACACGCGGTGAGTGACTTCTCTCTCACAGTGATTTGTGAAACACACATGGGTGCAGTGACGTAGTTATAAATTCAATACACGTGACTAAAGCACAGGGTATTCTAATCTAAAAGAATAGTTTAGAAATGATTATTAGTAAGCGCATTGTACTTAAATTTATTTATTTTCTTGTGTACTTACTATAAACAATTACTGCGGCCCTTTTGTGTTTTCGAACAGCAGCCACTGCGGCAATAAATGATGCACATCCCAACACTATGTAAGTTAGTAATTACTTCCGTAGTTTAAAAAAATTATTCCAAATCGTAAATTTTTCATAACGTAGCATAAGCATTTTAATCACATATTTTAAATGAATAATTTTTTCCATCCCAAATGTGATCAGACATACATTTGTTGCAGCTGGCATTGTTATGTTCTAATAACTACCTGTTAACAACACTGCCAATAAGTGCTAGCGAACGAAAACTTGTTTTCTCTGCAATTTCTTTTGCTTTAGTTCAAGCAGTTTAAACCGGTTTTCGTATGAAAATCTGCTTTGAAAGATATTGCCAAGCACTGCTGCAGCTGCTATGGCTGTATGAAGTGAGTGTGAGCGGCAAAGCATGATCAAGAATGAAATAAGATTTCTCAAGTCGTAAACTTTACTCTAGCATCTTATATGTAAGTAATGCCACCGAAATTTAAACCGATTTTCATACGAAAACCGGTTTAAACTGCTTGAACTAAAGCAAAAGAAATTGCAGAGAAAACAAGTTTTCGTTCGCTAGCACTTATTGGCAGTGTTGTTAACAGGTAGTTATTAGAACATAACAATGCCAGCTGCAACAAATGTATGTCTGATCACATTTGGGATGGAAAAAATTATTCATTTAAAATATGTGATTAAAATGCTTATGCTACGTTATGAAAAATTTACGATTTGGAATAATTTTTTTAAACTACGGAAGTAATTACTAACTTACATAGTGTTGGGATGTGCATCATTTATTGCCGCAGTGGCTGCTGTTCGAAAACACAAAAGGGCCGCAGTAATTGTTTATAGTAAGTACACAAGAAAATAAATAAATTTAAGTACAATGCGCTTACTAATAATCATTTCTAAACTATTCTTTTAGATTAGAATACCCTGTGCTTTAGTCACGTGTATTGAATTTATAACTACGTCACTGCACCCATGTGTGTTTCACAAATCACTGTGAGAGAGAAGTCACTCACCGCGTGTTGCTAGTTCGGTTGAATTGCAGAAAAAGAAATGTCTGTGACGCAGGCAAAACAAATAAAATTTTATAATCCATCGAGTTCGGCCAGCTCAGACAGGTAAAAAGACGTTACATTTGTGACAAAAAAGGCAAACCTTAGCAGCACAACATAAAAGTAGTAGCGAACAACTCGTATTCCATCATTCATCATCAGTACTTAACTCATTTACACAAACATATGCACGCTCATTCCGGTTATACATTTCGTTTGGCAAAAGAAACGAGAACGGACGGACAAGTAAGCCGAAAGAAAGAACAGAAAAGATAGTAGATACGAGAAAATAAAAAAAGTTGCATACTCAAACACGCGTCAAACACTCAGTCGGGCAGGCACAGCAACCTCTAAAAAATAACAACGAATAACGCGACTTCAGTTTTAGTTTCGTCTCACCATTTCGCAAACGCAAACGCGGCTATAGTGTTCAGAGGCAGCAACACGTCAAATGCTAAAACTGATCGTCGCTACCGGTGCTGCTGTATGAGCTTTGTGACCCATTTTTAGTATACGCACATACATACGGACGTACGGTACACCCACGACGTCACATGTGAAGCGGCTATATTTCTACACAGCAACATTTTGCACTGCCATGAGCGACAGCATCAAGATTTTATGCAGCAAAACCACTACCGGCTCCGGTGGGAAATCCTTTGATGGCGGTCCCAAACACATGTAAATCATATAAAACCATATGTATTTTTGTTTTTGTAATTTTTATGTTATTTTTTTTTTTTTAATTTTCTACTTTTAATTTAGTACATGAGCCATCCATATGCTAGTTAGTTAGTTATTCTGTCTGTCAGACCTTTCTGTTTGTGTTGTTGTTGTTGTATTTAATTAGCATTCAATATCGTGAGCCGCTAACTTTTGTTCTCTACGTGTGCACTTTTAAATATGCTCTACACCATTGCAAGCATGGTATTGCGTTCATATAGCTAAAGCATATTTAATGCAAAAGTATTATGTGCCACATATCGTATAAAGTACCGTTTGTGTATCAACCTCTTACGCATAACCAAAAACATGACTAAGTTTTTCTGACTATTGTATTCCCCTTTGATTGTTTTTGTTTTGTTTTTTTTTTTATAGAATGTGTTTTGCAGTCTAACACATCAATTTGCGGTTTGCAGGGAATACAGAGTAGTTGCAAACCCACGTATGCGCGCACTAACATTATTGCACACTAATTTGCTACATGCATCCGCTCAATTAGTTAAAAGTGCTAAAATATTGTTTGAATTATACACAGGTTTTCCCGATTTCTTTTTTTCAAACTCATAAAGAATGATGTATATACATACACATATGTATATATATGTATAGGCTTCAGCTGCTACGCAGTTATTGACATTAATTGTTTTTAAAGTTTGTCACGCGCAGCATCGATTCTACTTAATTTTTTTGTGTTCTTGTTTTGTTTACTTTTATTTGGTTCTGTGCGCAATTTCGATATGCCTGCGCAAGTCTGGGTGAAGGTCTTCAGTGCGTTGCAATAAATTCTAATTAACTAGATTTCTATTACTGTTGCAATTGCTTGGCTACTCGAATTTGGTGATGTACATAGCCACAAATAGAAAATGACGAGCTATAAATAAAGCAAAAAGGCATGCGTAGCAGAAAGTATACAGCCTATACATGTGTTAAGATAGGCTACATCTTTTCTGTTCAGGTCCCACCGAGCAACGGTTTGTGTTTGCACAATTTTTTTTAATGTAAAAGTGCAGTGAACTTGCGATCGCCGCGTCATACCTACAGTCATCTCCGAGTGCTAGTCGAAAATAATGTTTACTAAATGAGTTGTACAGTTGAAAGCAATAATAAAGCAATTGTATTGTTGCAGCGATGATCGTTCAGATGTAACAGAACAGCTTTATATTGATCCATATATTGAGCTCAATAATGGTGGAGATCTTACATGCTGCCCGGCTTCGCCAACGACAGTGCCAGCACGTACATCATTGGAGTCCCCGCTTCGTCGTTCGGTACGTAGACAGCGCACGACTTCTGTTAACAATCAAACAACCACTGCAAACCCGTCCGAATGTATAATCCGTGCTAACAATCGTACAATATACACTGCCGGCCGTCCGCCTTGGTATAACTGCGCCGGCCAACAAGTGGAGCCATTTGTCATAGGTTAAATACGGCTAAACACGCATCATTTGCAAATGATAAGCTTTTTTTGTGCTTGCCTTTTGCAGGTATATGCGGTGGCAGTGCATCTGGCAAGACTACAGTTGCACAGAAGATTATTGAAAGTTTGGATGTGCCTTGGGTCACATTGTTGTCAATGGACTGTTTTTATAAGGTAGCTAATCGAAATGAACTACAATTTGAGAGCGTCAACTAACCAAAATTTGATTTCCAGATACTTAATGAGAAACAGCATGAGCAGGCTTTGTTAAATGAATATAATTTCGATCACCCAGATGCATTCGATATTGATTTGTTATTGGATGTACTTAAAAAGCTCAAAGAGGGACGGAAAGTTGAAGTGCCAGTATATAATTTTGTCACGCACGCGCGTGAAACACAAACTGTAAGCATTAAGTACAATGATTTGTATGCAATGCCAAAATAACACACAAATATTTTCATGTAATAATTGCAGAAAACCATGTACGGTGCTAATGTTATAATATTCGAGGGTATACTGACGTTTCATAGTCCTGAGATACTGAAGCTTCTGGATATGAAAATATTCGTGGACACAGATCCAGATATACGTCTGGCTAGACGTCTCAAACGGTAGAAGCCCTATAGTAGCGTAAAATATTTAAGGCTATCTAAATTTTATGTTTAACATTGCAGCGATATTTCACAGCGCGGGCGGGAGTTGAAAGGTGTATTAAAACAGTACTTAAACATGGTGAAACCTTCCTATGCCAATTACATTGCGCCCACGATGGCGCACGCTGATATCATTGTACCACGTGGTGGTGAAAATAAAGTAGCAATACATCTCATAGTGCAACACGTGCACACTCAACTGCAGTTGGTAAGCCGTAATCATTTACTTCTCCTTTACTATAATCTTACATTGTTTTGCTGTTTTCAGCGCGGCTTTAAGCTACGTGAAACACTTGCAAACTCCTACAAAGACCAACCTATGCCAGAGTCACTGCATTTGTTGCATCCAACACCACAGATAAAAGGCCTGCATACATTTATACGTTGTAAGAACACATCGCGTGATGAGTTTATCTTTTACTCAAAAAGACTTATACGGTTAGTCATTGAATATGCTCTCAGTATGTTCCCATTTAAGACAACTACTGTGGAAACACCACAAGGTGTTTTGTATGAGGGCCAGCGTATGGCGTCTAAGAAAATTTGCGGTGTTTCGATCTTGCGTGCTGGTGAAACAATGGAACAGGCAGTTTGTGATGTATGCAAGGATATACGCATAGGCAAGATTCTAATACAGACAAACCAAATAACCGGCGAGCCTGAGCTCTACTATTTGAGACTACCCAAAGATATCAAAGACTATAAAGTGATACTTATGGATGCGACTGTAGCCACAGGCGCAGCCGCAATGATGGCTATTCGTGTGCTACTTGATCACGACGTGCCAGAAGAGAATATTATACTTGCTTCCTTGTTAATGGCCGAAATCGGTGTGCATTCAATAGCATACGCCTTTCCTGAGGTTTGTTTATGAAACCACCAAATGTGCTTGAATTTTTTCTAATATGATTTGCACTTTAGGTAAAAATCGTCACATCTGCCGTTGACCCGCATATTAACAATAAGTTTTATGTGATACCGGGCATTGGCAATTTTGGAGATCGTTACTTTGGCACTGAACCTTCAGAGGACTATTGATTGCTTACTTTATATGTTAAGTTTAAATTTTAGCTTTAGATAAAAGTTACTTATCCGTTATTATACTTTAATATACGGAGCAATGAAACTCAGTTGATTAAGGTTTACAATGGAAACACTCCTATTGGGCGGGCACTTTGGACATAGTTTCATTATAAACCTTGTTTTTGTAATCTCATATCGATTAAAATACAACTCTTAGGCAGAGGCAAAACTCTCCATAATGGATTAATGAGAAAAAAAGTTAGATTAGAAAAGTCTGTAAAACTTGTTTTTCTCCTTGACGGCTACAACTGATATGGAACTTAAACTAGATGACTTGAGGTAAGAATCTTAACTGGTCGAACATTAACATCAACAAGTCTAAAAGAGTATGATCTAACATTTATTCCGACGGTCAGCTGAAAATAAACATTTCATCAAGCAATTGAACATGTGGTTTTGTTTTAGTACCTTGAATACTACGTAGCAGACCACACATGTCATTACATAAGATGTGAAACATCGAAAGAATAAACCGTGCGTTCATATAGACAGACATGGCTAGAATGACTTGTCTTTCGATGCTGATCAAGAATATATATACTTTGTGGAGTCTGCCATGGCTCTTTTTGCTTGTTATATACATTTGCAAAACTTTTATATACACTACCATTTTTTGGTATAGGGTATAATCATCGGGAAGAAGCTCTAACATTAGTGAAAAAAAAATGAAGGAAATTGCAGCAAAAATGCAAAAAAAAAACAAAACTTATGCAGAAGAGATTGCTCGAAATTAGTCTATAACGAGAACTTCTCTATTTTTTTTTAAGTTCGACTGAGGTTATCATGTGGAATATATATAATTTATATCATATATGAGTCGATTTATTGTCCATTTAATTTTAACTGTTTGGGGTCTCAATACTCGCCGCAGTAATAATCTTGAAATATTTCTTTCTATTTTCTTCAGCGTTAGATCTCACAACGCATGCATATTTGCATAAGCTGAGTATGTCTGTATCACTCGAAAGCATTCACATGTTGCAGCAACTTAGTTGCGCATACGCTTTGAGCTTATTGGATGGCGAGTTGGTGTTGGCTCACCAAAGAGCCATCGTATGATGCTCAATGCTTATATGATTATACAGAAAGTAACAAATAACATCGTCCCCCAACCGAAATGGTTGTTTTTAAATTTAAATTAAACTTTTACGACCAAAAATTATTTAATGAAAACTTAAATACAGAATTTGCAGAATAATGTTTCTAAGCAAACTTGACAACTTCATTTATAGAAAAAATTCTAAAGACCTATTAGAACCACTAAAAACGAAAAATACTTTTGTTTCATGGCACAGCTTATTTATTGCAGCCATGTGAGTGCTACAGTAGCAGTGAGTCTAACTGCTCTTTCTTAATTTTTTGTTTCGTATTCTTCATGTAGCCAATAATTTTAGCTCAATTTGCATAAATTGATAATAAATCAAGCTTTCAATATGAGAGACTTTACAAATAATATTGAGCAAAAATCAGTCGTTATTAATTCTTGCCGATCTGAGGAAGACCCAAATCTGACAATCATCAAACCGGAGTCGCCTTAGGTAGAACTATCGAGCAATGAAAGCGACATCATATCAATCAGCAGCAGAAATACATAGTCGGTTAGTGTTCACAATAATTAATCTCAGGTAAAGTTTTTGTTTATCTGTTTTTGTATTTAGAAACAAGTGGATTTAGTTTGAACTCTTCACATATTATCAATTTTTTAAAGAGATTTATTTTTCCGACGATACTCAATTTTTAAGTAAAAATAGATGACTGAACTATGCACATTTATGTTGGGTTTTAGAATTTCAGGGTTTTTCATAATAAAATCGAAATTTCGCTTAACCCAGTTTAAGGAACTTATCATTCTAAGAAGACATCGACAATAGCTTACGAGTCTGCAAAATTAAAGGGAATCACCCACTGGGTGACTCGACCTCTGATTTCTCGACTAACACAAGTTTCTGATAACACCGTCAAATGCATAGTCAAAATTCACTTTGTTGACAAGACAAGACAAAATAACATAAAAAAAGTTTGTTATCAGTGTAAAAAAAAATTCAAGGTTTATTTTGCAAAAATTTACTCACACCGAATCATTAAAAATGGTTTTCGGTAATCCCGAGTAATGTCGAAAGGTTAAGCATTTACGTTAAAAAGCTTTAGTTTTAATTGCATGCGCCAAAATAAATTCTCTAAATCAAGCTCATATATGAATACCCGTGTTCGTGCAGAAATCTTGACATTCATAGCATAGATTTTGCTCTGTACGGACAAGCATTCAAAGATGTCGCGAGTTATTTTTATATTCCTTACACACGCAGTTCTTGGCATTGTGGTCAGTTAAATAAATAATTTTGAATTAATTAAATGAAATAAATATTTTTGGTTTTTCATAAAGCTGACGGGAGCATTTCCAACGCCAAATGCAAATATTGCTCAAGCAAGTCCTTCTGCTAGATTTGAAGAATTTGTGCCACCCACAATATTAAGGTTGAAAAAATCTTTCGATCAGAACATTAAGGAATTTACCATTGTTGTACTGGAGAAATACAAGCTTCTGCTGTTAAATGCCTGGGATCGTAAAAACACTATTCAGCAAAATGACGCATTAAAGAAATATTATAACGAACTAATTACTCTTCGCGACAATATAAAAAAATCGGAAATAGTTGAATTTTACTCATATCCGCAAAAGATTACTGCTTTATTGGATGGAATCCATCAAGACACGCGTATATCGGATAAATTGTGGCAAAATGGTTTGAGAGATGTCCAACAATCAATTAAATTGCATTTGGAAAGATTCGGTAATAAAGTCATCACAAATGCCAACTCCACTATAAAAGCTGACAGTCTTGATGATAAGATTAATCTGGCGCAAATTGTAGTGCAGCGTCTGAGATTTTATGCCGATGAAACTCTAAAATTGGAATTGAACAGTGTATTAAGGTTTCTATTAATTTTAGCTAATGACGTGAGCAATTAAAGCCATTGGCGCTACTAAAGAATTATTCAATGAAAGAATCAAGAGGCAAGAGTGATTTAAATCAACTCATTAAGATGCTTAGGGTCTATCATGATTAATAAAAAACTGTTATAAAAATAAAAACAATATTTGTTTGTTTGTTTTGTCTTACAGCACTACTCAGTGGTGTGTTTTGCAACACTGTGCAAAATTTTGCCCCAAGCGCTAATCAAAGTTTTGAAATAAACGCACCCGGGGCGGCGCTTTGAGAAAATATAAACAAACCATAAGCTATTAAAATGGCATCACCAACAGAATTGAATAGTGCGAAATTCAAAAAATATAATCTGCTAGAAAAATATCGTATCCAGAGTTTTGAAGTCTGGCCTTACAATGAAAGCCAAGCGTGCAGCATATCCAAGGTAAGCCAAACTTGTTCTGCTGTCCTTAAGTACAGCTAATTAATTGATTATATTACCCTTTGCAGATGGCTGAAGCTGGGTTTTATTGGTCGGGAAATGTGCGGGAAAGCGATACGGCTACTTGTTTTGTGTGCAAAAAAACCCTTGACGGCTGGGAAGCCGATGATGAGCCTTGGGAGGAACATTTGAAGCATGCACCACAGTGTGAATTTGCCAAAAATGGCTGCGCGGAGAAGGATCTCACAATTGAACAATTCCTCAAATTAGTGGGTATAGTGGTTAAAACTGAAATACGCGCGGAAGTCTCACAGTGCGCTGCACAACTAGAAAAGGATTGTCAAATGGAATTAGACAAATTTTTGAAATAAACTATTAGCTGCTATTGTTTTGTATTTAAGTTGTTTTAGTGTATATTTGTATTTTTATCAAATATATTTTTTTTTGTTATAAATTGCACAAAACTTATCTATTGTGTTTTTATAAAATTCAGTATAATTTACAGCGCACAATTTGTTTCTTCTAAGAAAAATATATATGTATTTCCCAACGGTCGCTCATGTATGTGGTCAGCTGTCACAAGATAAATACTTCAAAATATGTGCTTTGGCTTGAATAATTTCTGCATAATCGGAGTTTGAACCTTGGAAGGTTGTTAACAGAGTTCATTACATATCCTAAAATTGACTGACGAATTTACTTTTTAAAGGATATTTATTGATTATAAAAACTTGCAGATTAGTTGCAATATGAACGCTATGCTGCACAAAACTAGCGCAATTCCTACATATTTCTGTATAGTATCTTGCTTTTTTAGAGTCTGAGTTGTCTCACAACGTGACCACGCATGCTCCGCGTCAAGAAGTTCAGCATTCATGCTGAACTTCGTAGTGCTGGTGATGCGAACTCGAACTACCGTGCCCAATAGGTTCTCACGCATCGGCAGCAACACCTGCTCATAGCTTTTGTTGTGCCCAACATAGTGTAGTTTGTCGTGGGAGATTTCAGTAACGAGAACTTGGTATATATCGCCTACACGTCCAGAATATGGTTCATAGCTATTGAAGAGATCTGTCAGACGTTTAGTGCGCTTTTTGACAAGGTGACCAGGTATGCGCTCCATTTTAGCAGCTGGCGTGCCAGGACGCGGAAAGTACTGATTTATAAAGAGACTAGGAAATTTGTACTTGTCACATAACGTTATGGTTTCTTCAAAGTCAGCTTCAGTTTCTGTCGGAAAGCCACAAATAATGTCTGTAGCAATTGTTAGGCCTGACACACGTGCGCGTAAGAAATCAACAACATGCTCAAAGTCTTTGCGGCAATATTCGCGTTTCATTTCGCCCAGCACGGCATCACTACCCGATTGCACGGGGACATGCAAAAAGGCATATACACGTGGATGATTTAAAACTTTGGCAATCTCCTCCAAGTGCTCCAATATATATGGCGGATTTGTCATTCCAATGCGCAGCATACAGTGATCAGGTATAACTTCCACAAGACGCCATAATAATTCTGGCAAAGATGTGCCTATATCACGTCCATAGGCGCCGGTGTCTTCCGAAGTTAACCAAATTTCGCGACAACCTTCTTGAAACGACTGTATTGCACGATCCACGATCTCTTCAGGCGTGTAACTCGCCAAATCGCCACGCGCATGTTTCGTCTTGCAGTAGGTGCACTGATTTAGGCAGCCGGTATTGATTGATATAATCTCAATGAGTGGATTCTTGCGCACTTTCGGCAGTGCTAGCCGTGCACCGGCCACGCGTCGTCCATTTTCTTTCTTATTTTGTAACAAGCGTACACTGTGTCCCTTTACAAACAGAAATCTTTGTTTTTAATGATAAAACTTGTTGGAAAAAGAAATACCTTCAACGTTTCCTCCACGACCTCAACGACGCGGTCGATTTGCTGCACACCAATTACTGAGATACCACGTAAATAATCCGACTTTGGAGCACCTTGTGGCACACACCCCGCTACCACAACATGTTTACCTTTGCCCACGCCAGTTTTAATTTCATTACGAAATGTGTCCTCAGATGGATTCTTAACAGTGCAGCTGTTGAGCAACCACAAGTCCGCTGCCTCTTTGCGATCGGTAATGTTATAACCATATGCCGCCAATTGACCGGCCATATATTCAGAGTCTGAGTTGTTGTGCGCACAACCCCATGTCTTCACATAAACCTTTTGCGTGCCCGGAATTACACTTTCATGTATTGTCTTCACAGGCACCGGCTCCTCAACAGTTTCACTTTCTGGCTTAATCTGCACACGCTTTTTCGCGCGCACTGTCACATTTTTCTTATTTTGGTAACGTTCACGCGGTTTTATATCATCGGGCGATATTAAATCTTCAATATCATCTATATTATTTTCGGATAATAAATCTAACATTGTTTTTAATTTTTAATAATATTACATGTGCTATCACTTCTTCTTACTAGTCAACAGTCACCACGATTACTGTGCACATGTCATTCGTTGATATTGGCTACAGCTGATTTGTGCTCCTGTGTTATGTAACCTTAATAAATATGAATTTCCGTTAAAATTGACTTTGCCATCTCACTCTGCAAACAAGACAGATATTCGTTGCGAAATATCTGATAGAATATTAAATACCCTTTGGAAGCAATCGTGTGCTTATGACAATGAAGAAATCAATCAATCAATTAATTGAAATTGTGCATCCGCACTCGTTTTAAGGGCTTAAATTGCTAATGTAAAATAAGCAAATGCGTAAAATCCTATTGCTGTTGATGACTTCAGTAGTAACCTTATTTTTGACAAAAGATTTTGTTATTTGGCACTGCTGTAGTGATCGAATTTACTAATTCACCAGACGTAACTCAGTGTAAAAAAGTGTCGCTTTGACTTTTCGCAACAAAACTTTTGCTCTGCCAGTATTAACATTTTACTAATCAAACATCATTAATAATAGTTTTCATAATTATATATATGTATGTACATATGTAACTAATAATAAGTTTTGCAAGGACACATGTTCATATACACACATACATATATAAACATATGAACATACATACCTACATATGCATATCATATTGGAATTGCTTTTAAAACAGTTTTTCAATTTAATGCTTTCAAAAGCTACGAATTTCTTTTTTACATATACTACAAACGATTTTTCTTCGAGCATTTTCAATTTTAAGAGTTGTCGGTCGCTTTGGTTTTGGCTTCTCAGTTTCCACGCAACAGCAAAGCACGAAACTCAATGGTATTGCCTCGCCATCTTCCAAAGTTTGCGGTAAGTTCTTGCCGCGAGTTTCTGGTAAAAACAAACTTGCGAAACCGCCAATTATCAGTAGTAGACCCATGACCACCAGTGGCAGCACAAGCATACGTTGGCCCTGTTGTAAATAAGCAATAAACCTCTTTTGAAGACAATTTGAAATACATGCTTACCATATGATTTATAATTGGAATGACAATGGGGCCGATCATTGCAATAACAGAGCTGAAACTCATGCCGAGACCACGCAACACCGTCGGATACAGTTCGGTGGCCAGTAAAGGCAGGACCACAAACGCTGAGGAAATACCCATTTTGCCAAAGCAGTAAAGCAACAGCATCACATTCGCCTGCTTTTGATAGAGCACCGTGGCTACACAAGCCAAGCCACCACACATCATCGATATAAACAGTATCCAGCGTCGACCAAAGTAGTTTAGGCCGGGCCACAGTAGCAGGTATGTAGGCAGCTCTACGGCGCCGGCGAGAAAAAAATTCCAAATCTCATCGCCACCCAATGCCGGCGCATAGTAACTCAAGCCCACATAGACACTCGTGTTGGCAAACCAGATAAGCGTTATAATTAATGTCTTGCGACGCATGTTGGGCGTACGAAACAGATCCATGATGCCATAATTACTGGTAACGGTTTTCTGATATGTCAATCTCTCCTCTGTGGTTTTAACGAAATTCGCTGGCAAGTTCGCTATACCATTCACACGCGCTATGACCTTCAGTATCCTTGCGGCGCGCTTGGGCTGCCCGACTGCAATTAGCCAGCGTGGTGACTCCGGCAAAATAAAAAAGCAAGAAAACAGCAGCAACAGTGGCAACGATACCGCCAACGAGAGATAACGCCAGTCACGCACCAAATAAACAACTCCGGCCAACAGCACCAAGCCACAAGAATAGGCAATATTGGAGACTATAGTGCAAAACACACGACGCTCTGGACCGACAAGTTCCATGGCTGTAAGGTTTTTTGTTTTTTTTTTTTTTAAAGCTTTAAACTTAGCAACTACGGCCTTGCTTACCCAGCACATAGGGACTAGCTAGTATAGCCGGCACTGTCCAGCCGACAATAAAGCGCAGCGCCAACCAGGATTTGTAGTCCCAAGCAAAAGCACTTGCCGCACACGCAACTATCTCAAGTGCAAGGTAAGCGAAAAACGACGGTCTGCGGCCCCACCAGTCCTGCAGATAACCGAATACATAGTTACCAAGCAAGCCGCCAATGCCAAAGATAACCAAGGCCACCGTGACGTAGAAACTGTGCTCACAAACTAAATTCCACTGGAAGATGTATGGTTTCGATTATCCCATGGAATACAGGATCTGGCGTTAGAGCCGCGAACACACTTACCTCCTGCACGACTGTGCTCATGTAAACCGATTTGTCGAATTGCCAACCATGCCGACATGGCACTGTTGTGATACGTTCCGTTTTCAGAATTTGCCACGATTTCTCCTGCTGCAGCTCGTATGGTGTGCGATACTCCAGATACCGCACCAAGTCACTATAGTTGCGCATATACATTGCGCACTCGACGAATTCACCTTTGGCATTTTGTGGTATGCTTAAGTTTTTCATCAGGCCCCCGTAGTCCTGCGTCCATGGCTCCAGTTCGGGTATACGACACCAATGTGCAGGCGTGGCTGCAATGAATAATTGACTTAACCGGATGTCAGTGGCACACTAAGCGTTGGTGTTTTATAGTTATTGAATACCTATAGGCATGGAATGCACATGGCAGCGCAGCTGGCAGCAGAACCGTTATGATTATCTTTTGATATAAACCAAAAGATCCGACCTCCTTAAGTACTTCATCGAAATCCATAGAACTGCCTGAGTGACCGACGACTGATTATTGGTTTTCGCATGCAGTTGAAACGCGCTTACAAAGCAAACTAAGCGAAAACCCATTAGACTCAATTGTGCTTTTCCAGTTGTCGCCGAAATCTTTTCATTGCCTGTGCCAAACGGGCTTTTCTATATGCGAGTGTGTGTCGATGTGCTGCCATGCGATGTCTGTTCGAGGTCTCAAAATTTGAATATCAGTCAAACACTCACACACTGACACGAAAACAATCAAGAGCTAACGGACAAATTTCAAAAACCTCAATTGGACATAATTATATTAGGTCTGTTCATGTGTTTAATTAATTGGCCACCGCTGCGTAGACAAGGTCCGCCTCGCAATGCTTGCACGTCTCGCTCACATGGAGAACATGGAGCGCAATGCATTAACAGCAATACGAACATACACCCCAAGCGTTTACAAATACAGAAAACACTTTTTGTTTTTTGGTTTTCTATTTTTTTATTTTTTATTTTTTATTTTTAATAAATAATCTCAGCCAGAAGTGGTCTGTTAAAAATAAACTTATAACAGCTTTAAGTGCGCGCAGCACCGAATATGACCAATATAAACATAAAGATTTGTATAACGTCTAAGTATAGATTCAGTGCCGCGAATATATACTCCTCGGGGCTAAGGGCGTACTTATGTATACCGCCCATCATCATTTGTGTATCGAAGACCAGATAAAATGAGAAGAGCAGAGCACCAAGTGCGCCATATAGAATTGAAAATACCTTGCTCGGTATGATGCTTACAATGATGCCAAACACGATAAGGTCCATCAAGAGACTGATTAGTAGGCCACCCCACCACGTAAAATCGAGTTTGGTCTGCAGCGCGAATATGGTCAGGGCGAGGCAAATTGCTGCCGTTATGCCAACAGCCATAAGCACCTATGTATGTGTATGTGGAAGCGTATTAAGTTATGTATGTATGTATATGGCTGTGTCAGAAGACTCCTTAAAGTACGTACCTCATACGGTGAGTACTGCGCCGCAATAACGCCCAAAAGAAATGATTCAGCGATCGTGAATACCAACAGGAATAGATAATTATACGGCGTCTTGCGACGCACACCTTGAAAACAGGTCATCATAATTGAGAAGACTATGACCACAGCCAGCGCCACAAATAATAGCCATGTATATTGCATCGCCCATTCTTTGACGGCATTGCAAAACGAGAAAATGCATATAAAGCCAAAAGTAATAAGCAGTTGAACCTAAGGAAAATACTCTTAATTATTGACTCATTTATGTCAAACTATTTTATTTTATGCTGTGCGCACAAGTATGTACCATGAGTATCAAGTAGACCTTGCGGATAAATGCTTTGCGTATGCTTTGCTCGTTAAACAAGAATCCTTTGTTCTCTGCTGCTTCCACATTCGCAGTCGTGTCCTCCGTTTTAACCATATTGACACTGCTTAATTAATACAAAACAGCGTATGGAAATAAATAAAAAATTTAATTTTTGTTTAACGATATTTGTAAACAAAAAACAAAAACACTATTCAATTATATTGCAAGACTTTTTATTTTTAATTTTTATTAAGTTTGTTCGCGGCACTTTCTTCCTTTCATTGATGGTGTTATGAAAGCAGTCTGCAGCCTGTTATGGCCATTATAAAACTGTTTTGAAATTATTAAAGTTGGCCAATTGCAGTAGTTATGCATAGCAAGGGCAAGTTAACCTGCATACATATGTACAGAAAATATATATATACATACATTAAAGATAAAAGAAAATAAATTTAAAAAGTCAGATAATCAAAAGTAAAAGTACCATTATAACGAACAATCAATTGCAAAGGCTTTCCAAATTGTCTTCAATGACACAGCTGTGATTGATCGACATCTAATAGCCGAGTGCAAGGCGACTTAACTCCATGTTAGAATATAGCAGAATCAGTTGCAGCGAAACTCTAACTGCAGTCCGGTACCATACATTTAAACATGAGAGTTGCATTGTAGAAACTTCTACACAAACATAACGGGCGAAAATTCGAAATGACAACGTGTTAATACCAACTGATAAGCGTGAATAAAATGCTACTGTAAGATATGCATGCATGTGTGTGTGCACAAGTGGATATATACATGCATATGTACATACATATGTATTGACATTTTTGTATATTTTATTTAAACACAGCGTAAGTGTAAACTAAATTTAGGGATTTCCCTGCAACAGTAGGTACGTGCGTATTATTCACGGAACGAGTCATTCACACTTAACGAAAGCTTATTTATGTACATATACATATTTGCGTAAGACCATGAATATTAAGCAATTGTGCCCAATTGCTGACGTTAACTTTTTTACATTGAAATGCAATTTCTTTTTTATTCGCTGTCTGTTTAACAGTAAAAGACTTATAGTCTTTGTTTTTTATCTCTATTATCTTATAAGTATTGATACTGCAAACCAATTATTAATACTTAAAATTGTGAAAAAAGGTTGAAATACTAGAATAGCAAGGCAGCCCCCACTCTTTGGCAAGTGCTTCTCCATGTCAGCGGTTTTTCTCTTTCTTTTTATGTCGTTCTCTTTTCTTTTCGCGACTTGCATATTTAAAAAAAAAACAAAACTTATTTTCCATATATCAAATATTCTCGTTATTTATTACTTACAAAACAAAGTTTTTGTTATAATAATAATCATATTCCAAAATGGGTTGCTCAAGTCAAGAAATGAACATAAGTAAAAATTAAGTACCGAGAGATAATTTGGCATCCGGTAAATAATTGTACTTATCTGCAATCTGCGCAGATAGCAGCAACTTTTTTTTATATGGAACCATTTTTATATCTTATAACAAGGAACAAATGCCCAAATCCCAATTGAACTTAAGCATATGTATTATGCAAGTGCATGTGTATATTCAATTGAATAAATGGGCATCACTTCGTAATGCATAGATGTCCCGCCCACATGAAACTAAAATTTTAATACTATATGAAAACTCGCTAAGAAATTATTTATTAAAACTGTAAACTTATTTACTAATAGTTTCGCACAAGCATTAGAAAAAAAAATATCGTTTTAAAGTTACTAAGAGCGTGCCAAGCCGATAATGGCCAATATGTACATAAAGATATTGATAATGTCTACGTATAGATTTAGCGCTGCGAATATGTACTCCTCGGGACTGATGGCATACTTATGTTTGCCGCCCATCATTAACTGTGTATCATAAACCAGATAGATAGAGAAGAGCAGAGCACCCAACGAGGCATACACGAGGTGAAGTATCTTGTCTTGTATAAAGATCGCTACAATGCCAAAGATGACAAAGATCACCAAGCAAGCGACCAACACGCCTCCGCATAGAGTGAAATCGAATTTGGTCTGTAGCGCGAACAATGTGAGACCAAGGCTCACTGCAGCCGTTATGCCAACAGCCATAAGCACCTAAAAGGAAGTAAAATTAAATTGAAACAGCATCCCCAGCATTTGAAAACGAATTAGCTTACTTCATCCGAAGAGTATTGTGCCGCAACGACGCCCAAGAGAAAGGATTGCGCAAGCGTGAACAGGAATAGAAATATAAAGTTCAACGGCGTTTTCCGGCGCACACTTTCACAGCAAGCCATGCAAATCATGGTGACAAAGAGCACGACCAACGCAATCCAGAACAGCGCTGGATTTCTTTGTGTCCACTCTTTGGCGGCATTCGAAAAGACGAAAATGCATATGCAGCCGAACGTTATCGCCAATTGTACCTTGAACCAATACCAATAATTATGAAATCGAAAACTTTGTCTTTTTCATTTAAATTTAGTTACCATAAGTATCATGTAGACCTTGCGTATGAATCCTTTGCGTATGCTTTGCTCGTCAAACGCGAAACTTTTGTCCTGCGCTTCGATATCCATTTCGCCAGTGTCGTTACCTGCTGCATTATTCAAAAACAATTAATTAACAATTATTTTTTTATTTTCTTAATAAAAAAACAAAATTAGAGCAATGAATGAGAAACTGATTTATTCGCCTTTGCAGTTGGTCGCAGTACCTTTGCCTCAATGTTAAAAGATTTGTAGGCGATTTGTCACCTGCGCGCATTTAGACTAACTTAAAAAAGTTGAGCTAATCAATCGCTAACCTAATAGCATATTCAGAGAATCAGGTATATAAGAGATAATCAAACACTGGCATATACAGCCAATAAGAGTTGATAAAATAGCAACAACAGCGACAAAAACATTGCGATTGCCTGCCATTCGTCACAAAAGATAAAGAGACCTTATCTAACCACAAGTGAATCACACAGCGATACTCTGTATCACGTATAGACATTGTGTGAAAAGAAATAATTAAAACAGTTTACACTAAACACTTGATGCACAAAAAGCTAAGCTACAGCGATTATACTATATTCTAAAATTCCTATATCAGATCACACGTTTGAGCACCTTATTTACCGGTCTTTCGGCTTTACTGTGCCGCCGCTCATGCAGCATATACAAAATTGCCATGCTCACTTGTCGGTCATACATTGTGTATATTTTTATTTACATTAGCTCATGAGCTCATCACTTGCCTTGATATTGATACATCTTTCAAAACCTTTAAATGCTTCTGGTAATTTGCATTAAACAAGAAGTAGTGGCTCTATTTTTAGTCTATGACGTTTCAGGTGGATGCGCGCACTTGCATAACCGACGTTTTATTTCAAACTGGAAACGTTGGACGGCAGGCGCAAGTGGTTGGACTTAGAATGTGTGTTTATGTTGTTATCTGTCGAAAAGAATTTTATGATAAGCGTCAGTAGGTAAAACGTTGTTGCAAGATTATAAGCATATAGGTGATTCAAAAAGTTTGTGGCTTTTTAAAAAATAAATGAAACCATTTTATATACGTTCAAACTAACCACTCGTGTTTGAACGGTATGTATCAGAGCTTCAGTCAAGACACCTCGCCATCATATTAAGAAGTTTATTAGATCAAACGCGTTCAATTTGCAATGCTGTCGTGTTTTATTATTCTGGTTAACATGCATATGTATGATTAAAATTGTTAATGCGTTTTAGTAAACAACCAATTAAACAATATTTGCAACGCAGATTTGCTTGGTTAAAACGAAATCAATTCATATTGTATAGTTAATATATCGAACAAATATGAAGCACTTTTACATTGTCCACAAACATAAGCTCATGTCAATGCTTGACAAAAAATAGAATGTTATTAAAAAATTAATTAGGAGACTCTGTTGTCTAAAAATATCGATGAATTCATTTTCTGAATATTTGCGTATCTTATATCGTGTTCTGATTAGTCGTAAGTAGACTTTTTAAAAAGCACATAAATTGGGATATATGTTGGCTTCGCTAAATAAAAACTAACCTTTATGTTGTACAGTATTGCCCATGCGTGAGAATAAAACAGTTATGTTATTCATAAATACATATGTATATATTATATAATATTCATCATTTAATTGCTGACACTAACTTTGTCACATTATACATTACATTTACTGTGGTAATACATAATATGTAAGGAAATCGTAAATAGTTGCAACATACAATATATTTTAGAATTTTATTAAGTCTAGTAAATTTTAAACTTCGGGTTCTTTTCTTATTTTATTTTGTTTAAAAAAAAAAAAAACTTGAGAAAATCATTAATATTAATTTATGTAACAAAATGGGAACAAATCAAATTAACAATAATACTCGTACATACTAAGTAAATTTTAACAACTGAAAAGTTTATACCATGTTCAGGTTAGGATCGAATTTGTATAAATTAAGAATTTTCTTAATGAGATTACTTATAAAGTTTATTTTCGAAAGTTAACAAACATAGTAGATTAAATTCAGAATGACGTTCTTTTTAAGGATAATATAGCGTTTCTTCAATAGTTAATGCTGGTAGCAATATCTTTAATCCCTAGACGCACCAATAATGGTGAGTATGTACATGAAAATGTTAATAATATCCAAGTAAAGATTCAAGGCAGCAAAAATATATTCCTCGGGACTAATGGAGTATTTATGATCGCCACCCATCATCAATTGTGTGTCATATATTAAGTAAATGGAGAATAATAGGGCGCCGATCGAAGCATAAACGAGTGTTATAATTTTGCCCTTGACAAATATGGCCACAATACCGAAAATCAAAAAGACCACCATGGCGGCAATGAGTACTCCACCGCACATAGTAAAGTCGTATTTGGTCTGCATAGCGAATAGCGTCAAGGCAAGGCAAACGGCTGCTGTTATTCCAACTGCCATGAGTACCTGTAAAGGAACGTATTATTTTATTATTTTGCATTCTCTGTTTTTTATTTGGTGCCACAAAGTTACCTCGTTTGAAGCGAAGCGGCTGGATGTAACTCCTAGCAAGAAAGATTCAGCAAGCGTGAACAATGCCAAGAATATAAAGTTGGTCGGTGTCTGGCGGCGTACTCCTTCACAACAGACCATGCACAACATGGTTACGAGCATAACGGCAAAAGCGACCCAGAAAAGCCAGCGATGTTCATTGGCAAAGGTTTTGGTGCCTTCATGATATACAAAGAGCGCCACAAAACCAAAAGTGACGACAAGTTGACCCTGTATTATTAAAATAAAAAATTATTAAATAATAAATAAAACTTTTTGATTCTTCATAAGTACAGTTTACTTCTTACCATTAAAATCATGTAGACCTTCCTTATGAAACCACGACGAATGCTTTGATCGTCAAAGGAAAAGTTCTTTGGTGCAGCTGATTCAGGATCATCGTACGCTCCATAGCCACCAGCCGCCGGTGGTTGTATAAATCCGGTTGACGGTGGATAGCCGTAGCCTGCAGTGGGTGGCGGAACGAAACCTGCTTGTGGCGGTGGATAACCACCTTGTGGATATCCTCCTTGTGGATATCCTCCCTGCGGCGGATAGCCACCTGGTGGCGGATAACCACCTTGCGGATAGCCACCATAGTATTGTTGATTCGGATCTAACAATTTTTTGAAGATAATTAATAAATACAGAGTAAAAGAAAAATTTCGCTTTTTTCTAATGGGGAATGCAGCCACTAAACGCAAATGTTGGCATTCTGTTTGTCTAGAACAAGTGTATGCGAGCTAACAGAAAGAAAAAAACACTTAAGATAATGTAAACATCACTGCACAGATGGCAAGAACGTTTGCTTTGCACTGATAAAGTTTGTATGTATTTCTTAAATATTATAACTCATCGTGTGGTTTGAGTGTGTTAATGTATAAATGAATTTCCAGATAATTTTAAATGCAGTCAATGCGGTTAAATTTAAAAAAAAAAAAAGAAATAAACAAACGGTATGAAAACTAGCAAAAGACAACACAAAGCAGCATGCTTTATCCAAATGGAAACTAGTTTTTAAATTATAATAAAATTAAACCTTGATAGAGGGGTGTGGTGCCCTGCCAGGACATTTTCGAACTTGCTCTGTTGCTATTTACCGCTTAAACAAACCGATGTTTTTTAACAAAAGAAAAAATCGTGCTGCAAAATAAACCCAAAAAATTAATACGTCTGCGCTGTTGAACTTACCTGCCATATTTTAAGTAACGCTACAAAACACCACAAGAGGTACCTGTGAAAAGATACAGAAAGCAAACAATTTTATAGTTATTTTTACAAAAAAATAAAAGTGCATGTTATACCACTTGACTCGGCATCGAAATAAAAAAAATAGTAAAAGTAGGAAAGTCGATAATTGCATGCACCACATGCCAATTAGCCACGCGGTTTAACAGTTTCTGGAGTCTAATTATGACTGTGCTTACTTGTAACTGTAATTTATTGCTGTTGTACTGTTTGGCTAGCTAGTCTAATTACGAATATTTGTTGCATTAATCGTTGTTAAGCGTTTTGCGCGAGGTTTCAACGTCATCAATGTTCTTGGGTAATTCGATTTAAACGATTTTGCAATTTTTTCTAAATCGGCAAAGGAAACCCACGACTGCTACTAACTTGCGATGTGTGACTCATTGGTACCAATGGTGATTTTATAGGCAATGGCCAAACAAGCGCAAGTACTATTACAAAATAGACCATTCCAAAATAAATTTTATACATGCCTTGTTAATACCCAAAAAAAAAACAAATATACAGCTTTCCTTTTTACGCTCCCGACGATGTAGTAATCTGTTGAACTTTAAAATTTTTTTAACAACACAACTTATTGTTGCAAGTAAAAATATCTTCTGGAATCTAAAAGAAGAAGAACTTACTAGATACGCTTTTGACTTGTTTTTTCTGCGCAGTTCAGAGTAACGAAAAGTTTTGTTGGCATGTGAGTGCAAGTCAGAAGAGAGGAGAGCTAGCGTGAGTGAGAAAGAAATATTTTCAGAGTTCGTAAATGATATATATGTAAGCTAATGCTGAGTTGCTTTCTGTTACTTGCGTTGTATCCGGGCTGTATCACTTATGACTCAGTGACTGTTAATAAATATTCAGACTTTAAGAAGAAGACAACAGACTGCATGCTGCAACTTCATTACTCTTCTTCTTGAAGCAGTATCACTGTAGCTCGGAAAATACGGTTTGAATAAAACAAAGTATTGCTGGTAAGTAGGTGTAATGGAAATAAAATAAGTATGCAAGATTTTAGTGGAGTAGCTAGGGAAATAAAATATTATTTAAAAAGTAAGCCAGTTTAGGTTAGGTACAATTGCAACACTTTTGATGGTATGTAAAAGTGTAAAGAGCAATGTGTGGGCGAAAATGCACTGCCGACAGCCGGAAGCAACAGATATATATGCATATATCATTATATTTACTCTAGTTGCATTTAATTTTCATTTAAAAATTCATGACGCAATGCAGTCAGGTTTTGTGTAATAAAAATACCACACACTTCCCTCGCTGCCGCTGCGCTTAACAATTTCGATATAAAAAGTAAACTTACTTTTCATGCTTTGCAGTGCATTCCAACATGGTTGAAGAAAAGGAAAATTGTACAGCAACAAATACTGTTGCCGAACAGGAGCAAACATCGAAAAAAGCTGCAAAAAAGCAAGCTAAGGAAGCACAAAAAGCCGCCAAGGTAAGTTTGCGTACGTGGCGTTACGCGTAAAACTGACTGCATATTGGTCGTTATTTGAGTGATAAGACTTTTAATGGTTCGATTTGTTCTATTTTTGTATTCAGAAAGCTGAGTACAAAGCAGCAGCTTCATCTGGAAAGGGCGATGAGACGGTTGATGGTAGTGCGGTTGATCATGCTGCAAGCCGGTACGGCCTTTCTGAACTGATACAGTCAAAGGATAAACATTTAGAGCGTGTCTTTGTGTCTGTGCATGATTTAAGTAAACACGTAGGCAGCAGTTTAGTGTGGGTGCGAGGGCGTGTGCATACGTCACGCGCTAAAGGCAAGCAGTGTTTCTTAATATTGCGTCAACAGAGTAGCACGGTGCAATGTATATTAGCAGTGGGTGACATTGTATCGAAGCAAATGGTGAAATTTGCCGGCAAGTAAGTTTTGACTACAATCCTATAGATGTAATATGGACTACAAATATAATTTTCCTTTTTTTATTTGTTGCAGTATACCGAAGGAAAGCATTATCGATATTCAAGCTAAAGTCGTTGCCGTGGAAAACAAGATCGAGTCATGTACTGAACAGACGCTTGAACTGACTATTGAGCAGATCTTCGTTATATCTCAGGCAAAGGCACAATTGCCATTGCAAATTGAGGATGCATCCCGCCCCGAAAACATAGACGATGCCGAGGGACTTAATATACGAGTAAATCAGGACACTCGATTAGACAATCGTGTTTTGGATTTAAGAACTCCTGCAAATCAGGCAATATTTCGTTTGGAGGCTGGAGTATGCCGACTGTTCCGCGATATTTTGACTGAGAAAGGTTTTACAGAAATACACACACCGAAAATTATTTCCGCGGCTAGTGAAGGTGGAGCCAACGTGTTTACTGTCAGCTATTTCAAAGGTTTGTTGCAGGTCATAAATAACAGTCACTAGAAATCTTGATACCATTTACTATTTTAGATTCGGCTTACTTGGCACAGTCGCCGCAGCTTTACAAGCAAATGGCGATCGCTGCCGATTTCGATAAAGTGTATACGGTTGGTGCAGTTTTTCGTGCTGAGGATTCAAACACTCATCGTCATTTAACGGAGTTTGTTGGGCTCGATTTGGAGATGGCGTTCAAATATCATTATCATGAAGTGTTGCACACGATTGGTGATACTTTCACTGCAATATTTAAGGGATTGCGTGATCGTTACAGCCGTGAAATCGAAGCTGTTGGGCAACAATACAAAGTGGAGCCATTTAAATTCCTTGAGCCGCCGCTTATATTGCAATTTTCCGAAGGTGTTGCTATGCTGCGTGAAGCTGGCGTTGAGACGGGAGATGAAGAAGATTTGTCTACGCCTAACGAAAAGTTACTCGGTCGTCTAGTTAAGGCGAAATACGATACTGATTTTTATATTTTGGATAAATTTCCATTATCGATACGTCCTTTCTATACAATGCCCGATCCAAGCAATCCAATTTACTCAAACTCCTATGATATGTTTATGCGTGGCGAGGAAATACTGTCTGGTGCACAACGTATACACGATCCTGAGTACTTAATTGAGCGTGCGAAGCACCATGCGATTGGTAAGCTTTTATCAACATTTTAAACAGTTATCATTACCTAAAATGGCTAACTTTTGTATTATAGATACTTCGAAGATCGCAGCCTATATTGAGTCCTTCCGTTACGGCTGCCCGCCGCATGCCGGTGGTGGCATCGGTATGGAACGTGTTGTTATGTTGTATCTGGGCTTGGACAACATACGTAAAACATCAATGTTCCCACGTGATCCTAAGCGACTGACTCCTTAAGTGCACGCATGCTTGCGATCATCATACCAGTTCAATTTTTAAAAACAATTTTATTCTACGACTTTCCAGTTCTTCAGATTAAATTAAGAGGCACGCTTGGCAGTCATTTAACTCATTTGATGTGTTCATGTTGAAATCACCTTACAGCCTGCTGCGTTGTATAACAACTATCGAAAAAGGTCTGATTATTGTAAACGGATTCAAATAAAGCTATATATTCACATTTTTTACAAATGTAACTGCTTTCAAGAAATGGTTCTAAGAAAATTATTGGTATTGCTGTTTATGTTGTAAGGTAATGCAATGTGTCGAATGTGGCTAAAATACATACTATATTTTTATGTTGTTTTTAAAAATTTGTTTTTAGTTTCTATAATGTCGAATTGAAATTAATTTAATATAATAATGTCACAGACAATCTTGGATTCATACGTGTTCAAATGTCTTCAATTAAAAAAAAAAAAAATTTGCTTCATAACGGAACCCCAATTAACATTAAGGAGTATTAAGTTCATAACGAAATATTGAAAAAGCTCAATTTTTCTTTAAAGGTAAATCCTCCAGCTAAGATTGTTTCCAGGGAATGATTCGAAGTAAAGGTATTAACAAATTACAAGCTACAAATTTGGCAGGCCAATTAGTCTTTTATAATTTCTTCTATCAATCAAAGGTTCTGGCCCAAAGAAATCAGCTCTATGCTTTTTTATTATCTTAGAGTGTGCTTTTGTCAAAGCTAGTCCTAGTTAAAATCAAAACCATTGGAATTTTTGGAGCGAACAAGATTATTATGGGTCTAAGAAACCAACAGATATTCGCAAGCCTCCCAGGCAGAATATAATGAATAAAATTTAAATGAAGGCCTCATATTCTCTTTTGCAATTAAACTATAAACTTCGAGGCAATGTTTTAACCCATCAACACTCACACTTTTAGGCTGTAATGATAAAGGCAGATACTGGTAAATTAATTGGTTCACGCTTGAATGTTATCAAAACCTCGACACAATGGGACAATTCAATAAGATCAACTTCCAATGACTTCTCGGTCACAGAAGTCTTGAAAGTAATGAGTATGCGGGCTTATCATTAAGAAATGGTTTAACTAAAAAATATTTTATGTTATTATTAGAGCAAACTTAAGTTAAACAAAGGACTTAAGCTAACTAGAGGTTAGCACTGGCTACCAGGTCCTTCAGAGCTATCTTCTTTAACTAAATAAAGTTCAGGAAAAACCCTTTAATTTTGCGTTGCTGACGAATTATTAGTTTTAAATAGTTTTTGTTTGTTTTGTTTATAGTAAAGTTTACATATTAAGGCAATTAAGTGAGGGGTTTTTAATGAAAGCATAATGAAAGTTTTAACGTGCAAAGGTAACAAAAATGTTATATTTACCACATCCCCGGTTATCCTTGCTAACAAGAATCGATATATTACTGCAATTAATTATTGTCTCCAGTTTTCTCATGGTATGGTAAATATCTGCAATTAGATAATAAAATGATACATATGTGGAAGAATTAGGTCGATATAGAATAAAACGACAACTAAGTCTTTTGAACTTATTGTACTTTACCAGAAAGGAGCACTACGAGAAAAGTAAGATCAAGGTGTAAAATTTTTATAGAGATATAATCAATATAAATAATGTACATACGAAGTCCCTAAGCATTTTCAATATTATTTTATTAATAAACTCGCTTTTGATTGATTTTATTGCAATGTTTTTATGTGGGACATATGTGATAATTAGGAAAAGTTTTGAACCCAAACGTAAGTAATTTTTCAATAACTGAACTTGATTAGAAAACAATTTTTACTGTTTTCAACTATTAGGAGCTTAATAATAATCATTGCATGTAATGAAACTATACATATACGTATGTACGTTTAAACATATAAGACATCCTTTTAGTTATTACATATAATATATTAAAACTGATTTGTCTATTAATAAACAGAAGTTAAATCAATTCTCTCAATAATAATTCCTACATTTTATATTTTCTCGAATTGGGAATTTCATTAAAATTACATTAGTTTTTGTAGATGGGTTAAACATTAGGGCTATCGACATCTCTTTTATTCTTCCGAATTGCAATTTGAACAAGGATAACAAAAATATCTAAACTTAATTAAAGTGTAAGCGAGTCCACAGACAAATTTAACAGGTGGAAAATAGTTCATAGCCATTAACCAGTTTCTGTAAACCGGGTAATTTTGAGTTCACTTAACAAAAGTTTTTAATGAAAAAATAGGTTTAACTCAACAATCTATGAGATGCGATAACACATAAAATAGAATTGCTATATAACAACTTATAATTAGATTAACAGTCTCTGTGCTTATATTAGATATTAAAATTTTAAAATGCAAAGTATTTATTGAAATTAGGCTTATGCTACGAAAGCGACATTCTCAAATTCTAAAGCTTAACATCAAGAAAATTTAAAACTAACCACATGTAAATCAAATGTTTAGTAGAAAAATTATGAATAATGCGTTGCAATTTATGCTTGATGTAAACTAAACTTAGAAAAGAAACGTAACAAATATAACAGTCAAGCATAAAAACATTTTGCAATATTATTTTGGTACATGGCTCTCAAGTAAGTAAAACTTGGTTAACAAAAGGTTAAAATATAAGCTCCGCCTTACATTAGCCATCTCGTTTACACTTACAATAAAGCAATGAAGCGAACTCGCTCGCACTTTTTGAATTTTAAACTTTTTGTTTTAAAGTGACCAAATAGTTTTTATTATACGCGTACAATTGCTTGCTCACTTTCTCTCACTTGGCGGATATGTATGTGACCGCAATGAAGTTTCTCTTGTGTTGTACATCGGCATAAAACTTTTCTCAAAGAAATTCTCTGAGAATTTTAGGAAAAGATGATATCTTGATGAAATAGTAATATATATAAGCTTATTCCACAATTTAAAATCAATTAAAGTATTCACATGATGTTATAAATCTTGTTTAAGTGTGATCCCGCATTTATTTTGTGTATGTAAATTGCTTTAGCAGAGAAATTCTACCTTTCTCTTTTGCAATGATAAAGAATTTAATAGAAGATCCCATTTTAATTACATATTGGTAATTTCGATCAGACTTAAAAAAATCTTAGTTGACTTGTTGGTTTTCATATTTGAATTCATTAGTATGTAGATAAAAAATTAGAAGTTTTCACTTGAAGTGTTGCTCTCATGGCTATCTAAAAACAGAGTATCTTTTGAGAAGTTAGGTCTTAAACCCTTGTATATCATCTATAAACTTTGTCTTAACCTTTTTATATTTTTGGAACTGTTTCGATAACTAACTCTATATGTTTATCAAATTGTTCTGTAAGAATTTTGTCTATATTTTTTGAAAAATGGCTAACACTTCATTACTTTAAAGATGAAGAAGATAACAAAACTAAATTTTGACGCTGTTCTTTTAATTTCGATGCTTGTAGGCATAGAATATATAGAAAAACGGTAATGATTGTACTTTGTATATGTAATTTAATTTATTTAACCAAGAATTATAGAATATTAGCGACCCAGAATGTTGATTTGCATGCATTCTATTCCGTATAATATTTTTCGCTGTGTGGATTTTCAATTGTATTTTCTTGGCCATTACAACGCAGCAATTAACGCAGACGCAGTTACACGGCAAAACACAAAGAGCCGAGGAATGTTTTTTTGGGCGGTATTTGTTTAAGTCCTGCCTACCAACTACCACTAATGCCAGAGAAGAATAGAGAGGGTGAGTATTTTCTGCTCTCGCCTCACAACTGGTTTTAGTCGCACATACAGTATGATGTGTACTCGCTCGCTCATTCGCCATTGCGAACAGATGAGCATTTGGAATATATGTATGTTCATTCAACTGTGCCAGGCCAATGCTATGGGGGTTTCTTGTCAGTTGGTGTTGTTAAAGCATAGCGAATGCGCGCGTTTTCCGTTGAGCGGCAAATTGACTACTCTGCCAGTGCGCGTTCGTGTCTGTTTCATCTTATCTCCGCTTCGTCGTCGGGCTACCGTCGCTTGAGACAATATACAATATCTGCAACTAGCAACTGAGTGGGTGAAACTGAAGTTTATTGCTATAACCATAAGTTTTATGTGGCGACCGTCATCGTAACAGTTAAAATCGGAGCGATCGCATAAGAAAGTCAAAGCGTAAACTTAAGAATTTATGGAATTTGGCATTTGTGGATTTCGCAAAAGTATTTTGATCGCGCATACATACGTACGCGAGTTCAGTGCAATCGTAAAAGCTTGCCAAAAATTCGAAATATTCACGTGAAAATTCCGTTTATTTAAATGACCACTTCCCAATTCGAACTCGAATGAACGAATTGTTGCATACTTGGTCGAAATAAATGCTGTTAGTGCATGTACGCGTAGATACATCTTGTACTTATAACGAAATACTATTTAAACATTAGAACTAATTTATAATTACTCAAGTGCATACAAGTTAGATGTGTTGAAGCATTTTCTAAATGTTTAAATAATTTGCTTTTTATGTTAATGGCGTTGCATACTTGAAATTTTGGATTACACTTTTCAATAATAAAAAACGGTATGTAAAAGATTCGGCGTAGCTTAATGTTATTTCTTGTAAGGCGTATGCAAGGCAGATGCATAAAGTTGAAATGAATGTGAAAAAATAAAAATAAAATAAAAGAGAGAAGAAAAATAGTTCAAAATAAGTATAAATAAAAAAGCTTCTGTTGATTTGAATAACAAGTCTTGCCCAAAAATAATTTAAGTGTATTTATGCATCATTAGATATGTGGTAGATTTAGTTAGATACCTGACAAATACTGAATATATTTTTACTTTATTTTACTGCTTGATTATTCTTAATAGAAAAAATATTTTTATTGTGGTATTCAATTTAAAATTGTTATAGGATTTAAACACAATTTGGAACACTTTGTTAAAAAATTGTTGAAGTCTATTTATCTCTAAAATACATTTGCTTTAATACAATTTACACTCCTCATCCTCCTGGACTCAACGTCCGTTGCAAAACATATACTCGGCGCGTACATATGTATGTACATACATATATGACATTGTCTTCAGTATTTTGATTTCTTTTAGAACTAATCTATATGTTCACTTCTATAATTATTTTTAGCTGGCATTTCTCTTTTATCCAAATTCTATGGTGTCTTTGCAATTGCGCCGTTTTTTTGTTTTGTTTTATTTTTTTTTTATCTTTTTGTTTTGTTTTATTGACAAGACTTAATTATCGGACAGTGATCTAACGCAAATTAAGTTTGGACATCTTTGTGTCAGCTACATGGCTTTTTTCTTAATTGAGACTATACCAAAATTAGTCGTTTTACTTAAAAATAATAATAAAGGAAGGTTTAAATAAAGGAACTACAAATAAGGAAAAAAAAAAACAGTAAGCTCTTTTTGAAAAAGTTGCTTTAAAATCATATTGATGATACTTTAAAAAGGGGAAAAAAGTAATTTGATATTTTGTGGCAACAAAATTAAATTTGCGCAACATACTTAACCTTTAATCGATGCAAAAATGGAGATCGCACTGTTTGAGCGAGCAGTCGGTGTTTACAGTTTAATATTAGGGAATATTCTTAGAGTTGACAGACTGTATTATTTTGCTCTAAACTTTATGTTGACCCTCATTAGTAGCACATGTTGTAGGGCTTATGATGCTATGTAAGCAGATTAAACAATTAACTTCTAAACACATTACGAAAATATGAATATAACATTTCAAAATTCACAAGTTATCTTTAGCTTGCACCATTGCGCTCAGAATCGATTATTATTGTTCCGACAGTATTCCTTTTGTTGGCAAAAATATGTCATTGTAAACGGATTGGAATTTTTTGGTTAAGAAAATGTTGTCCTGGTGGCTACAGCAAAAACCACGAATTGTTTGAAGTTGTGTTAAAATTAAGCCAAGCAAATGAAGCTTGTCAACTCCAACATAAACTGCTGCGTGTTTTTAGGCGCTAGCAATTGTTTTTTTTTTAACAGCCGTTTGCAAAAAAAAGGACAAATAGTTTTTTTTTTTTTTCAATTAAAATGTTTTACACTTGCAAGAAATCATAAATAAATAAAGTGGCCGCTGTTTTTAAACGTTTTTCAACACTACAAATTCAAAGTTAACTATGCAGTGCTTGTCAGTACCGCCTTAGTATGCAATTTTAATTGTAACGAAATTAAAGCAGATAATTATAAATAATTGTATCTTTATGTTCAACTGTTAATCATTTGTTTCTATCGTTCATTTCAGATCGTGAGATTTTTTTTTTTTACAAAATGCAAAAAAAAATAACGTGAAGTGCATAAGCGTTAAAAAGAAAGTTAAAAAGGAACAACTAAAGCAAAAAGAATAATTAAAGCATAAAAAGTTTGTGTATATAAAATGGCATAAATATTACCGCGAGTAAAATAAAATAAAAAATAGCGCAATTAAAGCCTTAAATACAAAAAAAAAACAAAAACACATGGTGTTTTGCAATATGTAAATGTATATACATAATTATCAGCGAGTGGAGTTTTCATTCCTGGAATCTGCCATTGTTAACAATTATACAAGTAACAACTACGTCGGCAACGAAAACAATCGCCAACACAATAACAACAACAACAACTACTAACTAACAGCAACAATAATGCATTTGTAAACTGTAAACAGGGGAGAAAAAGCAAAAATTAAAAACAGCAAAAAACAAAAAAACAAAAAAAAAAAAATAAACAATTGTAAAAAGTCAGAAAGCCGGTTTTATAATTACACATACTCTTCGCAAAAGAAAAAAAAATATAATAAGAAAATAAGACAAAACAAACGCATACGCTGTGTATGCATTGGCAAGCGCGTGCAGTTTGTGCAAAGAAAACACAATAGCAACAACAACAGCAGCAGCAGTAAAAAAAATACCACAAAGCATACGCGCACTCATACGCCCCGTGTGCCGTGTTTTGAAACACGCTTGAAAAACGCTACTCAAAGCTGTTTTTTTTTTTTTTTTTTTTTTTTGCATTGTAAAAAATTGCTATTTTGTGTCTTGGCTTTTGTTTTGACTACGTTTTGTTTAATTTGTTAAATTGTACAACAAACAAGTCTGATTGAAAATCAGTTAACACAAAATATACAAGTGCTTCGACGATGGCAGTGTCCTGCCCAGAAGTAATGTACGGTGCTTACTATCCATATTTGTATGGCCGCGCTGGACCAAGTCGCTCATTTTACCAATATGAGAGGGTAAGTACATAAATAGCATATAACTCATACGACTCATGCGATAACGCTAAATTACACAAATGCGTTGATAAAATCTCGTTAAGATTTAGTTTTTTTTTTTGTAAATTTTTTTAAACTTTATGTGCGCATAACAAATCATACAAATTCGCGCAAATCATGCAGATCACTATCACTTCCATAGAATTCTTAAGCATAATTTTATTTTTATTTTGTGTTCGTTCTTTAGTTTGCTTTTTGTTTTTTGTTACCAATGACACTTAAACAACATTGACTTCGCAGATATACGCTTGTCACATGTGCAGAAAAGTTCTCACGATGCCAAAATGACAAAGTCCGTGCCAAGTTAAAAAAAAAAAAAAAAACATAAAGAAATGAAAGCAACAAAACCAAAAGTTGAACAAAAGCAAAAAAGTCAAAAGTAAAAAGGGCAACTCGCAGGCATAGAGAAAACCTAAAGCGTACGCTCTCTTTTGTCGCAGCAGTACAAAGAAATTCTTGAGTCGCGAGTTCCAATTATACAAGGCCGCGGCACCAAATCGAAATTGGCCTTTTATGTAAGTAACCGCTACGACACGATTCTTTGCTTTGCATGACCATAACCAAGCAGTCAAGGAGATAAACTCAAATAAAAACCAAAAAAAAAAAAAACACAAAAACACAAAAAGTAATCGCCCGGTGTGCTAAGGCAGCGCGGGCGTTGCGACGGTTAGCACAGAGGCTACACTACACTGAGAGAGTTCAGTTGCTGGCGATTGAGACACCGTGTAGCCCGGTATCAGTTTATTTGCTTATAAAACAAAGTGGATCCTTCAAATTATGCGCACCGCGCGCACTGCTTCGCACTTTTCAAATGTCTCCGCATCTGTGCCGCACACGGCAGTCCGCTGCAAGCTTGTAGTGGCTTTTTGTTTTTGTTGTTGTTGTCGTTGTTGGGGCCAACGCTTCGCGCTCCTCCTTATGCACAACGTGCTCTCACTTTTTGTTAATTTATTGTGTGTATCGCCATTATTTGTTTTTGGTGCTTGCGCATCAAAGGTGCAGAACACAATATTTTTTTATTTTTTATTTTTTATTTTTTTTTTGTGCTTTAGTTTCAGCGCTGGACATTTGGTCATC